>ML255164.1:0-87014 GCA_005239495.1 Nicotiana undulata
CCCCCCCCCCCCCCCCCCCCCAAATATAAATTAGCATTCTCCTCAATGCTAAAAGCAAAAATAGAATAGGGAGGGATAGAGAGTAAAGAAAACTCCCTATGAGGTCTTTGTCTGCATGGGGTCACTGGTGGGATCTTGTAGCTGTCCGGACTCATCACCTCCCTCGGGATCCTCCAACTGAATCTCCAAGTCCTTAGTATGGGGTATCACCACTCTCCTCATCGGCTCTTTGTCAGCCTCATGCTCTGGTACTTCCGCTAGTTGTGTTGTCTGTGATGTAGGGGAAGTCTCCTCCATAAGGAGTTCTAGAGGAATATCACCGGCAGAAGTAAGCTTCTCCACCTCCTTCTTCAGGTTCTCTTGACTCTTCTTCACCTGTTTATTGTAACGACCCGGCCGGTCGTTCCGTAGAAATTTCATTATTGTTTCTCTTTTGGCCTTGTCATAGGTTTGTTATACTGTTTGTGATGTGTTAGAGTCGGTTGGCTCGGAATTGGAATGATTATAGAAGAAATTAAGACACTTAGTCCCTAAAAGTAGCTTTAGAGTTAGAAAAGTCAATCGAGAGTTGACTTATTGGTAAACGACCTCGGAATGCGAATTATATGGCTCGAATAGCTTCGTTAGGTGATTTCGGACTTAGGAGTGTGTCTGGAATATTTTTGTGATGTCTGGTGTAGAATTAGGCTTGAATTGGCGAAAGTTAGTTTTTGGCGATTTCTGGTTGGCAGTAGAAAATATGCTATCGGGGTTCGAATGGAATTCGGTCAGTTGGAACAGGTTCGTAATAACATTTTGGACATGTCTGCAAAATTTCAGGTCAATCAGAGTTGTTTTGGGTAGTTTCGGAGTCGTTGGTGGAATTTAGGAATTTCAAAGTTCATAGGCTTGAATTTGATGTGATTTTAGTGTTTTGATGTTGTTTTTGGTGTTTCGAAGGTTCGACTAAGTTCGAATGATGTTATGGGACGTGTTGGTATATTTGTTGAGATTTCCGAGGGCCTCGGGTGGATTTCGAAATGTTAACGGATCAATTTAGACTAGAAGAAAAGCTGCTGCATTTTTTCACAACAGCAAGAACAGTAACTCGGTTGAACAATAACTTGGGTGAACAGTATTAAAAAAAAACTCTACGACCATTAAACCCTTTTACACCATTTTTGAATGGGAAAAGAGCTTTGAGGCAATTTTGAAGAGAGGAAATCATTGTTCTTTATTGAGGTAAGAATTTTGGACCCTAAAACTCGATTATTTGTGATTAAGGAACAAAATATCAGTGTTTAATTCATGAAAATCAGTAGAAAAAGGTGGAGTTAGGGCTTGAGATTATGAGACCTTCTAGGGATGATCTGAGGGGTCAAACGAACTCCGATTTTTGAGTTCTTTATATGTACGGACTCATGAGATGATGAAAAACATTTTGGTATAAAGTTTGTCGTGTTCCGGGATGCGGACCCGGGGGTCGGGTTTTGACTGATTTCGGATTGTGTGCTTAAAATCGATATTTTTCTATTGGAATTCATTCCTTTAGCATAATTTGATGATAAAAATCTGAACTTAGTAGATTTGGAGCACTCGGAAGTTGATTCGAGAGGAAAGCGTGTTGCAAAGTAGCTTTTCGGGCTAGTTCGAGGTAAGTAATGTCTTTAAATCATGTCCTGAGGGTATGAAACCCTGGACTTTGCATCCTTTCACGGTTTTGGAGTGCACAAATTGGGAATTTGGAAATATATTCCTTTTTAGGCGACTATTGAGTTGCGAAATCGCTTTTAAAGCCTATGCTTAATAGTATTGATATATTTTTGATATATTTGGGTTGTAAGCCATGTTTGGGGCCTAGTGCCGATCTGTTTAACCCCTTGGGGGCTATTTTACTGATATTCCTCACTTGATATGTTATGATTTTTCACTCAGTCCTTCTTGATAATTGTTTTGACACTCAGAGTATGTTGATATTATTTCTTGAAAATGAAATACTATTTTTGGGTCGAGAACCCGGTATATTTATGGCCCGAGTGGCATATTGAGAGTGTCTGACTGAGTGAGGCCGAGAGCCTATATTGTGAGGATGTTATGATATGAGAGGCCAAGTGACTGAGAGTGATTGATTCCATGATTTGGCTTAATTGGGCTAAAGGAGCCCCTACGGAGTCTGTAAACACCCCCAGTGAGCGCAGGTACCTACTGAGTACGAGTGTCGAGTGCCGAGTGACGAGTGATTTGGAGGCATGAGTGATTGTGAGGTGCTGAGTGACTGTTACAGAGAGATGGTGAGGTGCTGAAGGAATATTTATGAGTGATGATTATGGCCCGAGGGGCAGATGTATGATGATATTTTATTGAGTTTTTGACTATGATTCACTTCATTTTCAAACTGATAATACCGAGAGTTTTATTGAGAAATTTTGGAAAATATACTTTTTTTCAAAGGATTTATTGGAAATTGGTTTTCGAACTTATGTATATTGTATTGAGATTTGATGTTTTACTGTTTTGTGGATTTGTATTTTGTGTTGTGTGTTTCTTATTCTCAGACTGTGATTTATTTTCATTACTACTGAGTTGGCGTACTCACCATTACTCCCTGCACCCCTGTGTGCAGATCCAGGTACTGGTTCGGAGCAGTAGTCGTCTGAGTTCGTTGTCATCAGCGTTTGGAATTTCGAGGTAGTTTTCCAGCGTCCGCAGCTTCTCCATTTCTCTTTCTTTATTAGTATTAGTATTTTATTCCTAGACAATATTTATGACATTAGCAGAGTTAGCTTTATTCTTAGATGCTCGTGATCGGTTGACTCCAGTCTTGGGAGAATTGTTTAGATTGTTAGATTCTTATTGGGCGTAAAGACTTAAAGAAATTATTTTATACTCTGTTTGCTATTTATTATTGATTTTTGAGAATATATATTAAAACAAATGAGTAGTTATGTGATGGTTGGCTGGCCTAGTTCCACGATAGGCGCCATCACGACCTGTTAGTATTTGGGGTCGTGACAAGTTGGTATCAGAGCTCTAGGTTACATAGGACTCAACGGTCATGAGCAGGTTTAGTAGAGTCCTGCCGATCGGTACGGAGACGTTTGTACTTATCTTCGAGAGGCTGCAGAACCCTTAGGAACATTCCACATTCTTGAATTCTTATCGTGCGAATCCATTTATTCAGCCAAAATCGTAACTCTTTGAATCCCTTTCATGTATTCGAATGCGTACGCGAGCGCTTGGTATCAGTTGTGCGTCGGCGGATTGTGACTTCCATGGGTGAGATGTGATTTTTAACATGCTAATGATGGGCCAGTAGGAAGGACTTGAGGCCAGATTTTGTCTGTGGCTTGAGTGTTGAGATTTCATTTATGTGGGCACATGTGTTGGGGGACTTATATGTCCGTTGGTGTCCTTATTGATGGAACTTGTGACTAGATGAGTACGTGGTAAGTGTGATTGATAGTTAGATGTGTTCAGGTTGTTTGATTGTATCAAGAATGGATCAGCGGGAGATGTAGCAAGAATCATTGAGTAATTGACTTCAGTCTTAAGTTAGAATATGGCCTCGAGCTGGGAGTGTAGCGAAGGACCTCTCATGTTGTTTAGATGTGGAGTGAAGCGGATCCTTCGGTCGTGTTCTGAGTTCCTGTGATGTCTTTTGAGCTGACCAATACTCAAGTAGCATTCATGTATTTGATTAGCGGTGTATTCAGGCAGTGATTGCACTCCTTTGTTAAAGTATTTATTGATGGCATCCTGCCATACTCTCGTAGCCAGGGATAACATATTCAGCATTTGATGATGGTATTACAAGGATATAGGGAGGAGAAGCTTTGTGAGAAGTTCTCCAAGTATGAATTTTTGGCTCAGTTCAGTAGCATTCTTGGGACATGTGGTGTCCAGTGAAGGTATCTATGTGGTCAGACGAGTGTGAGTAGAGCTTCCAGAAGCCCAATAATTCCTTGACCACAATCCAGTGTTAGTATTGCCATCAGCTTCAGGTTCTTATACTGCTTAATGGGATGTCTCGAGGGCAGGCAGTGGTTGTGTTCTAATGTAGGAAGGTATAGTGATTGCGTGATAGCTATGATTTTCGGAAGTGTATAGGGAGATATCATTTTGAGGTTAAGCAGGAAGGGGTATCTCTTGCGGGTTGTCCTGAGGTTTGTGGCCCTTATGTTTATCTGTAGTAAGTTCTCTCTATTAGTAAATGATGTATGTTGTAATTTGAGTTTAGATCACTTGAGGGAGTTGGCATGACCATTACGATGGTGAATACAAGATTTGCATACGAGTTGAGAGTTAGATGGTCTGGGTCATATGAGCGTATGAAGGATTTAGTTGAATCCCACCACAGTATGGTGGCAATAATAGTGTATGGGCATTGTGAGTTATTGTTTGTCTTGATCATTGGCTTTGAGCCAAGTGGGGGAGTCTGTTAATGGTAAGTTGATTGCAAGATTATGTGTTGTATTGGTTTCGGTTCGAGGTAGATTGGTGAATCAGTTATGACCTGCAGAGGTGGAGTCTGGGAATGACTCGAGTAATGGAAATTTCTTCGATACAGGTTGTAATGTACTTGACGGGTAATGGAATTTGTTGAATGATTGAGTTGTGCTTGAAGGTGTAGTGTGTGCAGTGTATGAGTTTGCTTGTTGCTTCAATATGTGGATTACTTATCCTAGTACGTGGTTTGCAAGCGGGATCAGGTTGTTCTGTTTACTTGGTCGGGGTAATTGAGATTTGCGTAGAATGGTAGACTCTCGAGAATGGTTCCGATGGGTTCAAGGTTATACGTAACAATTGGGGATCTTCAAGAGGTGTGCTTGACTAGAAACTGAGATTTACGGGGAAGGTGTCAAGGCTTGTGGTGTATTTGCATTATCATGGATTCTAACCATCAATATCAGGAAAGTGAAGGTAATGACTTTAACTTCGCAGGAAGTCTCTTCAGGGTAAGTATTTCTAATGTGGTGCATTTGGGATAATTGAGGGAGTATTTAGAGGCTTACAAGCCTTAAACGGTATATTTGTATGCTCGGGTTTCGTGCGGTGAGTCGGGATTGAGAATTGCGGTATTATGGAAAAAGAAGTATCAATTCGAAGGTAATTCTGAAGGAACTTGGATAAATAGGACACCTTGGTAGTAGGTCGGATCGGCATGATAAGGGATATGGTTAGTTCTTTGGGTGTTTATAAGGTAATGAGTTGTTACAGGTGTTCCTTTGCAATTCTTTTGGAATTTGGTGGCATGCGTAGCTTGGTTGAGTTAGAATGATTCAGTCTTGACGGTTGGTGTGTACAAATGTGATGCGGAGAGTTCTTGATGGTTTCTACCACAGTTGGAGATATATATTTCTACTGGCGTGAGGGCCGTGTGATGTATAGTGATTTTGCTTCTAGATGGGATCCAATGGAAAGTTCTTGGCTAGTTGGGTATGTAGTTGTTTGTGGCTAGGAAGGGAGCATGAAGTTCTCATAATTATCATAGGATTGCATGACGTATGCGGTATTTTGTGTATAGTGGAGAGTGGCATATGTGAGGTCACGGTTTAGTTCTGGAAGGAAGGTCAGAATTGGCAGGGTCAGATGATTAGGTAAAGGATACCACTATTGGGTGGCTGGATGAGAGTATACATTCATAAAGGAAAATGTGTTTAAGGCAATGTGTTTGAGTAAGGGTGCTTCATTGGTGTTACATCGCTCTTTTGTTGGATCGACTGCCGATATACAAGTTTGTTGGTGGCACAGAAGAATTATAGGAGTATCCACGTGGAATAATTGAGTATTAGAGACATGTTATATATTCGAGTGGTGCAGCGGGGATCATATATAGTAATTTGGGCGCTTCAGGGACTTCAAGACTGGGAGTTTTCATAAAGAGATTTTTTTTGTAGTTGTGAACTACGAGGATGCGAGCAAAGCTAGTCAAGTGTTAGTATATGTCATGATTCAGTCATTATGAACCTTTAGAGAGTTATCTACCTGTTGTGGATGACCAGAGTTGATTTAGAATATAATTATTGGTAGGCCAGTATGGGTGTGTGTTCTACACTGAGTCAGAATTGTTGACCCCAAATTGCTATTGTTGAGGGATGTACCATTTGATTGTCATTGAGCTTATTCGTGCTTTGGAGTGATCTGCGAGTTACCTTTTAGTGTTCGAGGAGTTGTGATCATTGGTTGTATGTGCATAGAGTACAGTTCTAATTGGGCTTATTAGCTAGATTTGAGTAAGGTAAGGAATTGGGTGTTGCAGGATTGAGACGTGTTGGTTATGTTATTTCTGGTTCGGGTGGCATGGTATCGTCCGATTTCCCCCGTGGTTATGGTAATGCACTTTGAGTACTTGATGTTGAATTTCGCATGGTTATTGATTTTGAGCAAGGTGGCTTAGAGTATTTCATGTGGCCCGGCGTTTGAATAGGATCACGCATTGCAGCAGAGTTAGGTAGAGGTATGATCCTTGGTGTCAGATTCGTGTGTTCTGATTTTACGGTGTGTGTCAGGCTTCTAGCATGATGTTGTGATGGTAATAGTTAATGGCAGGATACTCCTCTCGTGTGAATCTTATATTTTATGAATTAAGATCTTGGGATGTTATTATTGAGTGCACGAGTTGCACAAGTTATGGCTCTGGATGCTATTGATACTGATCGGACGAATGGTTGCTGGTTTCTACGTGTTTCTTTCGTCATCGGCAGTATATGGAAGTGCTAGAGCGAGGCATTGCTTGATAAGAGGATATGTATCGGTATTGGGTTGTTTTGAGCAGCTATTGTGATTAGGAGTTATCGCTATGGGTGGTTGAGTCATGTGGTATGTTATGTGGTTTCATCTTGGGTTACTGATATGGCTTGATACAGCGTGTTCAAACTATTTCAGCTCATAGTTGTGGGATTTGAACTTGTAAATCATTTCAGAAGTGGAACTTGGTTCTAAGGTTTATGGGTCAAGATTGGATTTCGAAATTTCAACTGTGTTGTGCTATTAGACCTTATGGGGTAGAGTGACGTGGGATCACCTCTGAATATGTGTATGGTAGGTTACACAGCAATTTTGGTGGTGTGTGGAACAACTATAGAAACGTTCGAGGACGAACGTGTGTTTAAGTGGGGGAGAATGTAATAACCCGGCCAGTCGTTCCGTAGAAATTTCATTATTGTTCCTGTTTTTGCCTTGTCATAGGTTGGTTATATTGTTTATGATGTGTTAGAGTCGGTTGGCTCGGAATTGGAATGATTATAGAATAAATTAAGACACTTAGTCTCTAAAAGTAACTTTAAAGTTAGAAAAGTCAACCGAGAGTTGACTTATTGGTAAACGACCTCGGAATGCGGATTTTATAGCTCGGATAGCTTCGTTAGGTGATTCGGGACTTAGGAGTGTGTCCTGAATATTTTTGTGATGTCCGGTGTAGAATTAGGCTTGAATTGGCGAAAGTTAGATTTTGGTGATTTCCGGTCGGCAGTGGAAAATAGGCTATAGGGGTCGGAATGGAATTCTGACAGTTGGAACAGATTCGTAATGTCATTTTGGAAATGTCAGCAAAATTTCAGGTCAATCAGAGTTTTTTGGATAGTTTCGGCGTCGTTGGTGGAATTTAGGAATTTCAAAGTTCATAGGCTTGAATTTGATGTGATTTTGGTGTTTTGATGTTGTTTTTGGTGTTTCGAAGGCTCGACTAAGTTCGAATGATGTTATGGGACGTGTTGGTATATTTGTTAAGATTTTCGAGGGCCTTGGGTGGATTTCGAAAGGTTAACGGATCAATTTAGACTAGAAGAAAAGCTGCTGCATTTTTTTTCACAGCAGCATGAACAGTAACTCGGGTGAACAGTAAAACGCGTGAACAGTATTTAAAAAAAATCCTCTGCGACCATTAAACCCTTTTACACCATTTTTGAATGGGAAAAGAGCTTTGAGGCAATTTTGAAGAGAGGAAATCATAGTTCTTCATTGAGGTAAGGATTTTGGACCCTAAAACTCGATTATTTGTGATTAAGGAACAAAATATCAGTGTTTAATTCATGAAAATCAGTAGAAAAATGTGGAGTTAGGGCTTGATATTATGAGACCTTCTCGGGATAATTTGAGGGGTCAAACGAACTCCGATTTTCGAGTTCTTTATATGTACGGACTCGTGAAATGATGAAGAACATTTTGGTATAAAGTTTGTCGAGTTCTGGGATGCGGGCCCGGGGTTGGGTTTTGACTGATTTCGGATTGTGTGCTTAAAATCGATATTTTTCAATTGGAATTCATTCCTTTAGCATAATTTGATGATAAAAATCTGAACTTGGTAGATTTGGAGCACTCGGAAGTTGATTCGAGAGGCAAGTGTGTTGCAGAGTATCTTTTCGGGCTAGTTCGAGGTAAGTAATGACTTTAAATCCTGTCCTGAGGGTATGAAACCCCGGACTTTGCATCCTTTCACGGTTTTGGAGTGCACAAATTGGGAATTTGGAAATATATTCCTTTTTAGGCGACTATTGAGTTGCGAAATTGCTTTTAAAGCCTATGCTTAATAGTATTGATATATTTTTGATATATTTTGGTTGTAAGCAATCTTTGGGGCCTAGTGCCGATCTGTTTAACCCCTTGGGGGCTATTTTACTGATATTCCTCACTTGATATGTTATGATTTTTCACTCAGTCCTTCTTGATAATTGTTTTTACACATATTATTTCTTGAAAATGAAATACTATTTTTGGGTCGAGAACCCGGTATATTTTTGGCCCGAGTGGCATATTGAGAGTGTCTGACTGAGTGAGGTCGAGATCCTATATTGTGAGGATGTTATGATATGAGAGAGGCCGAGTGCCTGAGTGTGATTGATGCCATGATTTGGCTTATTTATAGCGCTTGGGCTGAAGGAGCCCCTCCGGAGTCTGTACACACCCCCAGTGAGCGCAGGTACCTACTGAGTGCGAGTGCCGAGTTCCGAGTGACAAGTGATTGGGAGGCATGAGTGATTGTGAGGTGTTGAGTGACTGTTATAGAGAGATGGTGAGGTGCTGAGGGAATATTTATGAGTGATGATTATGGCCCGAGGGGCAGATGTATGATGATATTTTATTGAGTTTTTGACTATGATTAACTTCATTTTCAAACTGATAATACCGAGAGTTTTATTGAGAAATATTGGAAAATATACTTGTTTCAAAGGATTTATTGGAAATTGGTTTTCGAACTTATGTATATTGTATTGAGATTTGATGTTTTACTCTTTTGTGGATTGGTGTTTTATGCTGTGTGTTTCTTATTCTCAGACTGTGATTTATTTTCATTACTACTGAGTTGGCGTACTCATCATTACTCCCTGCACCCCTATGTGCATATCCAGGTACTGGTTCGAAGCAGTAGTCGTCCGAGTTCGTTGTCATCAGCGTTTGGGATTTCGAGGTAGTTGTCCAGCATCCGTAGCTTCTCTATTTCTCTTCCTTTATTAGTATTAGTATTTTATTCCTAGTTATTATTTATGACATTAGCAGAGTTAGCTTTATTCTTAGATACTCGTGATCGGTTGACTCCAGTCTTGGGAGAATTGTTTAGACTGTTAGATTAGTATTGGGGGCTAAAGACTTAAAGAAATTATTTTATACTCTGTTTACTATTTATTATTTATTTTTGAGAATATATATTAAAACAAATGAGTAGTTATGTGATGGTTGGCTAACCTAGTTCCACGATAGGCACCATCACGACCTGTTAGAATTTGGGGTCGTGACATTTACCCAGCTCCTTGATTACCTCCTCGTGTGCACCCAGAGACTCCAGAATCTTCTTTTGGTTGTCAAGGATCGCCATCAATGACTTCTCAACTGACGGAGGCAACTAGAGTTGTGCTGGAACTGCCTGAGCTATGGCTGCACTTGATAAGGCAGATAGCTTTGATGTAGCTGACTGCATCCAGTTGTTGATGCTGGCCAAAGCCTGATTAACCCTCAGTGCATTCTGATGGAAAGTTTATGAAGAAGGCACAGAAAGTGGGACCGATACTGATGGCCCTGAGGGAGGATGTGGCATGGCAGCAGATGAACCCTCGGCTGTGGAAGGCTCGGACCCAGTGGCCACTACCCTTGGCTATTCAGACTGGCCAGTGCAGGTAGTGGCTTTGCCTTTAGACTTGGGGTTGTCTGGACCCTGAAGGCTATACCAAGAGAAGGGCCTTTTTGGCTTCATTTTTGTATCAAATTCCTTCCCTTACACATTTTGGTCTTCTAAGTACATGGTGAGAAAGTTTGGGTAGGGGTATGATCTTTCGTCCTTCCCGATAGCTTTGGTAATAGTTCCGGCCATAATGTTCCCCACATTTATCTGGAACCCCGCCATGATAGAAGCCACAATAATTTCCCTGGAGACCGGGATATCATTGTCATGCTGAGAGGGGTCTATCCAGCTGCACACAAAGGTGGACCACCCTTTTGCTTCAAATCTCATAGTGTTTCTATGAATTAGAACTAAAGGTGTAAGACAAGTCGGTGTTGTCCTGAGGATGGATATCACTGATGCAAGCCATGGACGGACTAACTCATCCAATGCCACATTCTCCAAGTAGAGGGATTCGTCCACATCATCAAACCCGGCATACTCATTCATCGTCTTGCCATCAAATTTAATGTTCTGGTTCCGTACCTTAGTCACATATGTGCCCTTTTTGATGTGGGCGACATTGGCATAAAATTCTTTGACCAAGTACTCATTGGCCTCCGGGAGTTTGCTGGTGAAGAACTTCCACCCCACTTTTTCATTTAATTGCCTCTTAACATTGGGGTTGTGGGGTAGAAGATCTCTCTCTATGAAATCCCTCTCGAGCGTGAGCGAACTTTGAGGCCACCATTCCCGGAACTTGTGGTAAGATTTCTCACTGACAAATATGTCTTGCCACATTGCTGGGTTCCTTTATCTCACCAAACCCCCAACCCGATTGTCACCACCTCTCCCGTTATCCGGGACATCCTCTTCTTCATCAATACTAATAGGGGTCGTTGTTGAGGCCAGAGTTGCGGCAAATTAGGCAGGTGGAGCCGAAGTATCACTACCTTCTTCTGAGCCATCAAACGACCCAGACACGGAGGTAGATTCATTGACGAGGCGGTAGGGCTGAGATTGTGCCTCTTGTTGGGTTTGGGCAGCTTCCCCCTCAAAAATCTCCCTGGAGGGGACGTATTCACTCATCTCATAAGTGTCGGGAGTGGGTCTTCTGAGGCTCTATTTCTTGCCACTGAGTCTTGGAAGAGCTGTGAATACCCAATTTTTACCCCGCATGGAAATTACTCCTAACAATAATCAAAAAATAATTTTTAATGAATTTTAGGAATTTTTCTTTATTTAGTTCAATGTCATGCATGTTTAATATTTTTAAAAATTACAGAAAATCATAAAACAATTGTCACACTTTTCATTTCATGCCATCTTAGGTTTAATTTGTATTTTTAGGAATTAATTACTCTTTAATTGTTAGATTAATACATGAAAATCACAAAAAATATACATTAGCTTTAATCAATTAGTTTACTTAATTAGATAAAATTCTAATTAGGTCATTTTGGTAAAAACAAATTTAATTAGCAGTAAAGTGGCTATTTTTGAAAGATAAAAATTGCCTCTCATATCAATTTTGCCCAATTTCAAAGCCCAAATTACCCAAGCCCACACCTGAATCGGCCCAGCACCCCCTTCAGACGCCTAAACGGCGTCGTTTAGCTCTTTACCTTCACCCATTCCCTAGAGACCTAAAAATTAGAACCCTCCCCCTTGAAAGAAACCAAGAACGGCGCTCCATAGCTCTTTTCTTCTTCAACGAAAAATAGCCACCCCTCCGTCGTCAGCAACATAACACAACTCTCTCCTCTCAACACCTTCGGTTACCTCAACAACCCTCTCTCTTGTTTTCTGCATCGCTTCCGTCATCGGCGAACTCATCGGAAACATGCAAGCAGCGGTGCCTCATCTTTTCACATCTCCACCAACCGCCATCTCTGACTCTCGCACCTCGCCTGATACACACGCACTCAAGATCTTACATAGACAGGCTGGGAATTTGAAAAGTCTAAATCTCTTATTTGAAGAACAAAACAATAAAAAGGGAAAGAAAAAAGGAGTCCGAAATTGCTCAATTTGGTTACTACTGCTTTTCGAATTTATTTCTCGGAGTTTCTGGATATTTGTTCGTGTAAAAGTGTTGGGGTTTCGCCTCGCTAAGCTGCTGCTGATTCTTAACTCGTTAATTTCACCCATGTTTGGGTTTTCACTTAATTCTAGAGGAACTAGCTGTTTCCGGCTACATTAGGCTCTCAATTTTGTTATCTCAACTTAATCAGGTATGTGTAAACACCCATGTTACTCCGTTTGAATGCCATATGAAAAGTAAATTTGTTCATCTTTTAACTCGGCTCAACTGCATAGATCTATCGTGTGTAATTGATGATCTTGTTTTGAATTGTCTCCTCTGTTAGACTACAGAATTGTTTATCCTCTAATCATATTCAAATGTTTAGATTTAGCATGTATAATTGCTAAACTGGTTCTAAGAATTCCTTCTTTGTTAAGCTTTGAAATTCTCAGCAGGTTGAAATTAGATATTCGAGTTGTTAGATGTTAAGGGATAATTTGATGTTTAATGTTGATAATTAATCATTGTTAGAGTTTCATTTGTAATACCATAGATTTATCGCTTAAGTGTCTTGAAGAATCTGAATGTGTTCATTTGAAATGGGCTCTGAAACTGAAATATGTGCTTTAGCTATGTTAAACTATTTTGTTTGTTCTGCATTCATTTTCATTTGTTCTCATAAGATGGATGTGTAAGTATCTGTTGGGTAATTCTTAAAATATTGATGGCAAGCTGGAGGGTCAATCTCTTCGAACTTGTCCAGTTAGTTTCTAAATTTTAATGGTGTTGAATGCACAATTGCTAATAGGTAGCAGGGTTTTGAACTCGTTAATGAATCAATAGCCAACCCATGTCACCACAATTAATCTCCATAACTCAAGGCCTTACAATAATCTCAAAATAGTTTAGGAAATAATTTAAACACTGTAATCTGTTTTAAGCGCGATTATAAATTATCATGGTCATGGTCACGATACGTAAATCTCATTCGGGCGTGCATTTCATGTGACCCGACCATGACTTCGAATAATAAAAAAAAAAAAATCACATGTTGCAATCACGGGTGCATTTCATGTGACGCGGTTGCGATGTGTCTGAAAATGACAAGTGCACGCCATCGTGACTTGTTCCAAGATAAATCCATAAATATCAAAAGTGGTTTATATACATACCCTGTAAAGCTAAAAATACCTCTTTTAGATAAAAATTCCAAGACTCAGAGAATAATTGAGTATCGCCTCAAATAGGCATTTTTAACTGTCATGACCATATTCATGACTATATAATCTACATTCGGATGTGGAAACTCATGTCCCTGACTCTAACTCGAAACAATAATAAAAATCACATGTTTTAATTGCGGGTGCATTTCATGTGGTGCAGTTACAATGTGTCCAAAAATAAACAAGTGCACACCATCGTGACTTGTTTCAAGATAAATCCATAAATACTAAAGCGGTTAAAAGTTCAAAAGGCTAAACGTACAATAGGCTAAAATACGTAAATAATCAGATAACTTAGGCCAAATATTAATAGTTGAGCAACCGTGCTAGAATCACGGAACTCGGGAATGCCTAACACCTTCTCCCGGGTTAACAGAATTCTTTACTAGGATTTTTGGTTCGCAGACAAATTAAAACAGAGTCAAAATTCCTCGATTTGGAATTTTTAAATAAACAGTGTCCCGGAGCATCGTCAAAAATCCGGGTGGCGACTCTGAAATAATAACAAATCCCAACACCGAATAATGTCACTTAAAGTGGAAAAACTCCCTTAATACCCTTCATTAATCCGAGTAGTGAAAAAGGAGGTGTGACAAGAGCTAAGGGAGTAGTTTGTTTCCCTCTATCCCGGCCCCGAGAAGATTCTCCCCACCCTTGTTGTTTATCAACACCACCACGAGATAACCATTGTCTGCATACACAACTCGCTCTGTAGAGTTGTCACACAAGATAAGCACATCGCCCGCCTGCTGGCCGGGCATCAGTGAAAGCTCATTAGTATTGTTGTTCAGTAAATCATCAAAAGAATGCAGAAGAATTGATCTTAGTGCTTCTTACTGAAGAAGTTCGCTGACAGCGGAAAAAGAAGCGCGATCGCAGAATGGCCTTCGCGGTCCGCGTAAAAAGGAACGCGGCCGTGGAAAAGTGGGGATAAGACTACCCACTCTCTAAAGCTAAGGAACCGCTTATCGCGAAAAATTGGGCGCGGTCGCAAAACATAAAATGCTGACCGCGTAAAAATGAACGTGGCCGCAGACCTAGTTTGTCAACTTTCTGAAATTTAACAACGCAATCCGCGAAATTATCGACGCGGCTGCGAAAAGTCAACCGTGGACCGGGGAAAAATCATCGCGGTCATGAACAATTAACCAATTAAGCACTAACAAAATCATGAACGCGGACCGTGAAATTTGGACTGCGGTCCGCGAAATATAAAATGCACTGGCACTGAGGAATTATTTCAGACCTAGGGTTTTCACTAAGATAAAAATTGGTTTAATTATTAAGCAAAGTGAATAACCCTATACCCCATTAGACATTAAACAGTATCCCCATGAATTTTTAGCATCATTTTTTATATGTGGCGTGTATTAATCCAAAATAAAAAGAAGAAGTGGAACTAAAAGAAAAGAAAGAAAAGAACAAAATTAATACAAAAAATGTGAGCATACCAGTTGATTGATTTATGGTAGAAACTAACTCTTGATTAATGATATGAAATTGAGATCTAGAGTAGAGGGAGATGAACAGTAGGTTATTTCTGCGAGAGTGAAGGGTTCGAAAAGTGTAAAAGTCCTAGGGACTTTCTATTTATACTAAAAGAACAGGGACCCACCGACTTATCTGAGCGCAGTCCGTGGAATTCCACTGCGGTCCGCGCTTTTACCTTTTTGAAAGGCTGTTGTGGGAAGAACTCCGCTGAGAGCGTAAAAACAAGCGTGCCACCGAAAATGCAACGTGGTCCGCGAAATTTTGATCGTGAATTCGGATAAAGCTTCAGAGAGTTGCTATTTTAGGTTTTTCAAGTTCGCGTCCGCTGAACAATTACGCTCTCGCTGACCGCGAAATTTGAGCGTGGTCAGCGTAATTCCCATCCTTAGCCAAATTTTTCCAGCAACTGTCCTGTACTGCACGAAAATTCCTACACAAAGCTCACAACCAGTTAGTTCAAAATAAAGCCTAATCTAAGAAGAAAATAAAAAAGAACGAAAAAACACATGGGTTGTCTCCCAAGAAGCGTCTGATTTAACGTCGCGGCACGATGTAGGTCACCATCATCATTGGAAATTGATCAAGGCCACCACGTGGCTGTCATCAAACTTTCCCAAGTAATGCGTCACTCGGTGCCCATTAACCCTGAAGATTTCACCATTTTTGTTTTTCGAGTCAAGAGCACCAAAGGGCGTTACATGCACTACTTCAAATGGGCCACTCCATTTGGACTTAATCTTTCCCGGGAACAGTCGTAACCAGGAATTGAAGAGAAGAACCAAATCACCCTCCTTGAATTCCTTGTTTCGGGCATATTTGTCGTGCAAGCTCATATTTTCCTTGTACAATGATGAGCTTGGATAGGCATGAAACCGGAACTCATCTAGATCATTGAGTTGTTCCACCCGGAGATTTGCTGCAACATCCTACTCAAGATTTAACGTCTTCAAGGCCCACATGGCTTTATGATCCAGCTCAACCGCCAAATGGCACGCTTTCCCAAATACCAACCTGTACAGAGACATACCATTTGGAGTCTTATATGTAGTCCTATAAGCCCACAATGCATCATTGAGCTTCCTTGACCAATCTGTTCTATTTGCATTCACAATTTTTAACAATATGCTTTTGAGCTCCCTGTTTGAGACCTCCACTTGTCCACTAGGTTGGGGGTGATAAGGAGTTGACACCTTATGATTGACACAGTACTTTGAAAGCAAAGTGTCAAATTTCCTATTGCAGAAATGAGACCCCCCCCCCCAGCACTGATGATTGCCCGAGGAGTGCCAAACCGTGTGAAGATATTTTTCTTGAGGAACGCCACCACACTCCAAGCCTCGTTGTTGGGAAAAGACACGACTTCTACCTACTTGGAAACATAATCAACGGCTACTAGAATGTAAGTGTTTCCACACGAACTTACAAAAGGCCCCATGAAGTCTATGCCCCACACATCAAAAATGTCAATTTCAAGAATAGTGGTGAGAGGAATTTCATCCTTCTTTGATATTCCCCCAACTCTCAGGCATTCATCACACCTCTTGACAAGATCACTTTCATCTTTATACACGGTTGGAAAATAAAATCCATAGCTAAGAACCTTGGAAGCAGTTCTCGCCCCACCGTGATAACCACTGTATGGCGAGAAATGACAAGCATCGAGTATACTCATTTTCTCCTCCTCCGGGACACGTCTATGAATCACCCCGTCATTGCAAATCTTGAACAAATAGGGTCCATCCCAATAATAATCCAAACTATCCCGTTTGAGTTTCTTTATTTGGATAGAAGAGAGCTCACACGGGACAATGTCGGAAACAAGGAAATTAGCAACATCCGCGAACCAAGGCATACCATTCAAAGAAACCGAGAGGAGTTGCTCTTTCGAGAATGCATCACTAATTTCGAGACCATCTTTGGGAATCCCTTCCTCTTCTAAGTGGCACAAATGATCCGCTACTTGGTTTTCACTTCTTTTTCTATCAATGATCTCGAGGTAAAACTCTTGAAGTAACAAAACCCATCTCATCAATCTAGCTTTCAAGTCCTTTTTGGTCATCAAGTAACGGAGTGTCGCGTGATCGGTATGAATAATCACTTTGGCACCCATGAGATAAGGCCTGAATTTTTCCATGGCGAACACAATTGCTAACAACTCTTTCTCCGTCACCGTATAATTAACCTAGGCATCATTCATCATTTTTCTTGCATAGTACACCGGATGAAATATCTTGCTTATCTGTTGCCCAAATCGCCCCTACCGCAACGTCACTTGCATCGCACATAAGCTCAAAGCATGAGATCTAATTGGGTGCGGTAATGATTGGAGTGGTTGTCAATTTATACTTGAGAAGATCAAAATCTTTCTTGCACCCTTCATTGAACTCAAACTTTGCATTCTTTTCTAGCAACTTGCACAGGGGGTTCACCACTTTTGAGAAGTATTTGATGAACCTTCGGTAGAACCCCGCGTGCCCAAGAAAGCTCCTAACTCCCTTGATGGAAGTAGGAGGAGGTAGATTTGAAATTACTTCTATCTTCACCTTGTCCACCTCGATTTCGTTCTTTGAGATATTATGGCCGAGGGCAATGCCCTCCTCGACCATAAAGTGGAATTTTTTCCAATTAAGCACAAGATTTGTCTCTTCACATCGGGCTAGTACCTTGTCTATATTTTCCGAGCATTCTTCAAATGATTCCCCAACAACACTATAATCATCCATAAAGACTTTGAGGAAGTCCTCCACCATGTCCATAAATAATGCCATCATGCACCGCTGAAAGGTAGCGGGTGCATTACACAATCCAAACGGCATCCGTGAGAATGCAAATGTTCCATACGGGCATGTGAAGGTAGTTTTCTCTTGGTCTTCTGGGGCTATGGGGATCTGTTTGTACCCTGACTTCCCATCCAAAAAGCAATAGTAGGCACGCCCGGCAAGTCTGTCTAACATTTGATCAAGAAAGGGCAATGTAAAATTATCTTTGCGTGTCACTTTGTTCAACTGTCGGTAGTCCATGCATACCCTCCATCCGGTCAGGGTCCTAGTAGGGATCCATTCATTTTTCTCATTTTTCACCACAGTCATACCCCCTTTTTCGGCACACATTGCACTGGTAAAGTCCATACACTATCCGCAATATGATACACCATCCCTGCATCAATACATTTGATAATTTCCTTCTTGACGACCTCTTGCATAGCCTCGTTCAACCTCATTTGATGTTCCGCTGAATGTTTTGCATCATCCTCGACTATAATTTTATGCATGCAAAAGGCAGGGCTTATACCCGAATGTCAGCTAAGGTCCATCCAATTGGCTTTTTATGTCTTTGAATCAACTTAAGGGTGGAATTTGAAGGGCCTAAGAATTCATACCTGAGGTGTGAAGGTAGAGGCTTCAACTCCACTATTAGTGGATCCTAGATCAAGGGCTTTGTCGGTGGAATCTTCCGGTTTTCCAAGTCCAAGGAGAGTTTACGGGGTCCATAAGAGTAGGATCCCATTCCTTGCAAAGCATTTGCACATTCAACCAAGTCATCCCTTTCATCATCCTCATGTTTCAACAACACGGTTTCCATAGGGTCTTACACATTGATCATTGCACTCGTGTCATCAACTATCACCTCTGTTACAAGATCCACAAAAGAGAAAACTTCATTACTATTCGGCTGCCTCATTGATTTGCACACGTGGAATACAACATTTTCATCTCCCACCTGGAAGGTGAGCTCCCCTGCTTCCACATCCACCAATGCCTTCCCTGTTGCTAGTAAAGGCCTTCCCAATATTATAGGCACCTCATAGTTGACTTCGTAGTCGAGAATCACAAAATTCGCGGGCAAACTAAACTTGTCGACGCGGACAAGAACATCATCAATAATACCAAGTGGCCTCTTCATTGTTCTATCTTCCATTTGCAATCTCATTGAAGTATCTCTCGGTTGACCAATACCCAAAGTCTTGAATACAGAGTAAGGCATCAAATTTATAGTTGCTCCAAAATCACACAAGGCCTTTGCAAAATCCGCACTCCCGATGGTACAAGGAATTGTAAATGCGCCGGGATCTTCAAGCTTTGGAGACATGGAGTGCACAATGGCACTCACTTGATCAGACATTTTGATGGTCTCACAATCCATATAGCTCTTTTTAGTTACCAAGTCCTTCATAAACTTGGCATATCCCGGCATTTGCTCAAGAGCTTCCACAAAGGGAACATTGATTGACAAGATTTTCATCATCTCAATAAACTTCTTTAATTGGTTTTCATTCTTTTGCTTTGCGAGTCTTTGAGGATAAGGCGGAGGAGTCCTTGGCAAAAGAGCCTTGGCTTTTGGCACTACTGTTGCTGGTATGTCTATCACGTGTTCCCTAGATGGGTTCACGTCATTTTGAGTCTCTTCCTCGTTGTCATGAATATTGATCCTCACTTCATCATTCAAATTCTCTTCACTCACTTGCTCCTCAACAATTGGATCATCATCATTTTGCAACACAATATCATCACTCACAACTTTCTTTTGATTGGAGGTACTAGCTTCACCACCTCTACCGCTCCTTGTGGTCACCGCCATCGCATGGCTTGTATTTTTCCCATCCTTCGGGTTTACTGCCATGTCACTTGGTAGATCCCCCTTAGGTCAAGTGTTCAATGCTTGTGAAATTTTACCCATTTGTACTTCTAAATTACGGATAGAAGTAGTGTGGGAGGCTATTTGAGCATCAGAATCAGCATTCATTTCCATCATTTGTTTGAACATATTCTCTATCCACCCCATTTCATTGTTTGAAGAACTTTGCCCTTGGGACGAATATGGAGGAGGATTGTTGGGTTGTTGATACATCGGGGGCCTTTAAAAGCCCGACCCCCGATTTCTATTGCCTCCCCAATTGTTGTTATTGTTGCCATTCCAATTGATATTGTTGTTTCCTTGATTCCCCCAGTTTTGGTTGTTGTTCCCCCAATTGTTTGAGTTGTTGTTATTGCCAATGTTCCAATTCCCTTGACCTTGATTGCTCCAATTTTGATTATTCCCTTGCGATCTCCATTGTTGATTTGGAGCATTGCTCCATTGTCCTTGGTAGTTGTTGGCATACAAAACTTCCTCTCTTTGGTCATCATAAGAATCATCTTGGTGGTAGCCACTTCCACTTTGTTCATATTGATCTTGATTGCTTTCCACTTGCTGACCACGCTGCCTCCTCTTGTTAACCATTACATTTACCCCTTCCATGGAATTAACTTGCTTAGCCCCTGCACTTGCTGAAGCTGAGCCTTCGTTAGCTGATTCATAGTAGTAGTCAACTCCGCTATGGCTTGTCCGTGGTCATGAAGTTCCTTGTGAAGATGGATCACGGTCGGGTCACCTTGAGGAACATTTGCCCGACTTTTCCAAGCTGAAGAAGTGTCAGCCATCTCATCGAGTATGTCACAATCCTCAACATAAGGCAGCTTCATAAAATTACCCCCCTACTAGTCGGTTCACCACTCATTGGTTGGTCGTGTTTATACCCCGATAGAATGTATGTTCGATCATTGCTTCAGTCATGTCATTGTTGGGGCATTCCTTGACCATTGTTCTATATCTCTCCCAGATTTCATGTAGGGGTTCATTAGGTTCCTGTTTGAAGGCTAAGATCTCATCCCTTAATGTTGTCATATGTCCCGGTGAAAAGCTTGGCTATAAACATTTCAGCCAACTCATCCCACATGGTGATGGAATGGTTGGGGAGCCTTTCGAGCCATTCCAAATTTTTCCCTCTAAGTGAAAAAGGAAACAATCTCAATCTCAGCACATCCTCCGACACGTTTATCTTTTTGCTTCCCCGGTAGGTATCTACAAAGCCTTTTATATGTTTATATGCATTCTGATAGGGAGCACCAGTGAAGAATCATCTTTGCTCCAATAAGGTCAACATGAAATTTATAATCTGGAAATTGCCCGCCCGGATCCGGGTTGGGACAATTGCACTTGCGTAACCTTCATTGGGAAGCACCTGATGAGCTGCCCGTGGAGGAGGTGGGGGAGGGTCTGGAATGTTGTCATTGGCCTGGCGGCCTCTTCTTTGAGCTTGAGGTACCAAATGAACCTCATTCTCACCATTATCATCTACCTCCTCCCCCGGGTGAACATTGCCGAGAGGATAATTATTAGCCATTTTGTACCTAAAGTGATTAACACACACAAGTTAGTAAAATAGAAGAAAAGAAAAACAAGACACACAACTAGTCAGATAGATAGCCAAAACCATTTAAATCCCCTGCAACGGCGCCAAAAAGTGATCGTGTCCAACCCTACACCACTATAAATTAGCAAGGAGTGGTCGATGTAGTTTTACCCCATAAGGTCGGGATCGATATCCACAAGGAGTTAATTTTGGTTTGGTTGGGTTTCTACCTAATCTAGTTGTGTGTGTTGTTTCTAATTGCACTTCTAACCATAGTTGGGATTGCTTCTATTCTAATTTTTATACTAATGAATACTAAAAGTAATCTAAGTACAATATTTTTGTGAGAGTTTTTTCAAATGATAAAAGGCACTAGGGAAGTGACTTCCACCTAGGTGAATATTTAATGGGGTCATGAATCTAGGAAAACCTTGTTATGATTGAGTTCGTGATATAACCTTCCCACATAAATACTCACTTTGTACCTCTTGGTAGTTTGAGTGACTTTACCCGATTTGGCTTTCTCAAGCCCAAATGGGTGTTAATCCAGTGCAAGTGAAATTGGCTCAAGTCGGATATTACTATCTCTAGGTTTAACCCTTTAATTGGAGCTATCAAGCTCTTGAATTCACCACAATTCCTTGTTAGCCTACTCTTCCTAGACTTGGGCCCTCTTTCTCAAGAAGATCCTAAGTCCAAAAGGCATGAATCAGTGTTTGCAACCACCAATTCTACAATTAAAGCATGGAATAAGCTAAATATCATTAACACATAAACAATTAAGCCCTAAAATTTAAGACCCATTAAATACGCACGCTAGGGTTGGGTCACATCCCTAGCTATGGGGTCTAGCTACTCATGATAATGGTAGAAATCAAAGATAAAGATGAAATAAAAGCCATAAAATCCAAATACAAGATGAAAATCCAAATAGTGAAGATAAACCTATTCTAAAATTACTCAAAAGGGTAAAGCTCAGCCATTCATGTGCTCCATAAAACAAAACTTAACCTAAAATGTCAAAACACAGCTGGAAATTTCAGACAAAAACGCCCCTGCGGAGAATTCGCGGACGCGTAAATCTGATTGCATCCGCGTTTAAAATTTCGCAACTGCGTGAAAGTAAACGCGTTCCGCGTTTATTTGATTCTGGGCTTGGATTGGACGGGGTTTCGCGGACCGCATAAATTCATCCGCGTCCGCGTAAGCTTCAATCGCGACCGCATATTTTGGACATCGATCGTGTTCTTGAATTAGGCATGACTTGCAGGGTCTCTAAACCTCCAGATGCACCCTCAGCGGAATTATGGCCGCATCCGCGATAGAATAATTCGCGGCCGCGTAATTTGGATGTGGGCCGCATTTTTCCTTGGAGCCCAATTTGCAAGGCCTTTAAATCTCGAACACCGCTCTCAACGTAAATCCATTCGCGGCCACGCCAATGATTTCACGGCCGCACTTTTCCAGCGCGGTCAGCGATGATATTTGTACTAAATGTAACTTCTTTGAACCTCAATATCGCGGACCACGTAATAGTATCCATCTCAGTGGTGATCATTACGCGGGCGCGCTTTTCCATCGCGGTCATCGGTCCAGTTCCAGCCTTTGGTTTGTGCAAGTTTGACTCCTTCATGAGCTTATTTTGGCTTCTTTGCCTCATTTTGACCAAACCCTGCAAGCAAGCACATTAAGTTAGTTTTCAGGAATACCTTTAGCATTTTTTACCCAAAACTTAAGCAAAAGAGAGTAAATAATAGGCTAAAATCCCTAGTTATCAAATGGTCGGGTAACCTCTATTCGGTAGCAAACCTAACTTCTCGGTAGGAATTTGCTATCGAACCAAATATTATCTAATCGCGCCCGAGTGAAAGCTTGTTTGTTTGCCTTGCTATCAAAGGTCTTATTGATGTTGTCTTGGTAGTATCCTTTATGTCGTTGCCTTGTTAAAAACCCTTCCTGATATACCCAATTGGGACAAAAATTGAATGAAGGGAAAAAGTGTGCAGCACATAATTTACGTTTATGTGTTGTTCATCAGCAATAATATCCTTTGAGGTGTGCCACGTTCTAGTTGTTGGGAAACTTGCCTCGGTTATGGTTCTCCAACTCGTATGAACCTTTCCCAGTGACAGCTGAAATCCGGTAGGGACCTTCCCATGTTAGACCTAGCTTTCCCGCGTTGAGCTTCCGGGTATTTTGGGTTACTTTCCTTAGAACCAAGTCTCCTACTCTGAAAAAACAGAAGTTGTCTCTTCAATTGTAATATCGCTCCATCATATGCTTTAGATCTTCCATTCTAACATGCACCAAGTCCCTGCGTTCCTCGAGCAGTTCCAAGTTGATTAGCATTGCTTCATTGTTCAAGTCTTCATTTGACCGAGAATATCTCAAAGTGGGTTCGCCCAGTTCAACGGGGATTAGGGCTTCAGCACCATACACGAGGAAAAAAGGAGTTTCTCTTGTACTTGATTTGGCATTTTTCGGTAGGCCCAAAGATCTCCGGACAAATCTTCGAGCCATTTGCCCTTTGCTGCTTTCAACCTTTTCTTGAGGTTTTGAATGATCACTTTGTTTGTTGACTCTGCTTAACCGTTTGCGCTCGGATGATAAGGCGAAGAAGGGATTCTCTTTATTTTCAAGTCTTCGAGGAACTTTGTATATTTTGCACCGATAAACTGTGGCCCATTGTCATATGATATCTCTTTTGGTATTTCGAACCTGCAATTATATTTTCCCATAGGAAATCCACTTCATGTTCTTCTATCTTCAGATAAGAACATGTTTTCACCCATTTAGAAAAATAATCAGTCAAAATTAAAAGAAACCTTACCTTTCTAGGAGCCGGTGGCAGCGGTCCGATGATGTCCATACCCCATTCCATGAACGGCCATGGGGACAGAATCGAATGTAAGGGTTATGCCAGCTGATGTACTAGTGATGCGTAGCGTTGGCACCTATCACATTTTTGTACGAAATCTTTGGCGTCTTACTCAATGCTAGGCCAATAATATACTGCTCGTACCAACTTCAGCACCGAAGACTCTACGCTTGAGTGATTTCCACATATTCCTTCATGGGTTTCTCTCATGACATAGTTAGCTTTTGATGCTCCTAAACACCGGGTAAGTGCACCTTGGCAAGACTTCCTATACAATTGGCCTCTCCTGAAGCTATAACGTGCAGCTTTGGCGTGTAACGCCTATGATGCTTGGGGATCGTCGTGCAACGTTCCGTGCTCGAGGTAGTTGATTATTTCATTTCTCCAGTCCCAGACCAGACTAGCCGAATTTACTTTATAGTAATCATTTGTATCCAAGACTGAGCTCATCAGTTGTACCACCGTTCGAACTCTGGACCCTTTACTTCCGTCGATGATCCTAAGTTTGCTAATGCATTTACTTCTGCGTTATCCCCCTTCGGTACGTGAGTAATTGACCACTTTTGAAATCGTGCCAAAAGCGTCTGGGCCTTTACCACGTAATGTTGCATACGTTCCTATTTGGTATCAAAGATTCCGTAGACATGATTTACCACGAGCTGCGAATCACATTTGATTTGATAACCTCATAATCGAGTCCCCGAGCCAATTCAAGCCCTGTAATTAGATCTTCATACTCAGCTTTGTTTTTAGTTAAGGGGAACGTTCTGATGGCTTGCCTTAAGGTTTCCCTCGAAGGCGTTATTAAGACTATTTTGAGCTTGGGCCCTTTTACGTTCGAAGCTCTGTCCATAAATAAGATCCAAACCACCAATGTCAATTATGACACCATTACTGCCTCCTTGGTTTCCAGAGGTAATAGTCCCGGACTAAAATCGACCACGAGAGCTAAGGCTAGTTTTTCTAAGTGTGGGTAGCGAGCCGGTTAAAATTTTGCTAATGCAATTAATAGGAAATTGCATACCTCCGTCCTCTCGGACTAAACCGTACTTACCGCAATTTTTGAAACCGCGAGGTAGACTAGCAATGTTTCACCTTCTTTTGGTTTCGACAGCAATTGAGGGCATGGTAAGTACTTCTTCAGGTCCCTCAAAGCCTGCTAGCACTCCGTGTCCATTCAAAAATTATTCTTCTTTTTGAGCAATGTAAAAAAGCGATGACATTTCTTCGACGACTGGGAAATGAACCTGCTCAAAGCTGCTAACCTTCCTGTGAGTCTTTGGACTTCCTTTGCATTTGATAATTGATCTGGGATATCGTCTATGGCCTTAATTTTGTTGGGGTTTAACTCGATTCCCCATTGTGAGACCAGAAACCCCAGGAATTACCAAAACTAACCCTGAAAGCGCACTTCTTGGGGTTAAGTTTCATGTTATGCTTCCTCAGGATGTCGAATTTTCTTGTAAATGCTTAAGGTGGTCACCTGCATTCAAAGACTTAACGAGCATATCGTCTATATAAACTTCCATGGTTTTTCCTATTTGCTTTTCAAACATATTATTTACGAGCCATTGATAAGTGGCTCCGGCGTTTTTCAGCCCTAAAGGCATTACATTGTAACAATATGTACAAAAATTTGTTATAAATGAAATTTTTTCTTGATCTTTCGGATTCATCTTAATGTGGTTGTAACCGGAATATGCATCAAGGAAACTCAACAACCCGTGCCCGGCCGTGGCATTAATCATTTGATCGATATTTGGTAGTGGGAACGAGTCTTTTGGGCACGCCTTATTAAGATCTTTATAATCTACACACATGAGAAATTTATTGTTCTTCTTAGAAACTACTACTACATTGGCTAGTAGTCTGGATATCTTACCTCTTTGATCAAACCAATCTTAAGCAAGCCAGTTACCTCTTCTTTGACGAATTTATTCCTAGCCTCAGTAATAAGGTGTTTCTTTTGTCGTACCGGTGGTACTTTGGGATCCAAACTCAGCTTGTGCATGGCTATTTCCATCAGGATACCTGTCATATCCTCTATGCAAAACAGTCATCGTTAAATTTAAGGAATTCAATAAAACCAGACTGAGTTCGGGGTGAAGCCTGTCCCCAAATGAAATTTTCTTTCTAGGAATTCTTCAAACAATGCCACGTGCTCCAGTTCCTTTACCGTGGACTTTGTTGCATCTGTCGCTTCCGAAACTTGGAAATATCTCGGCACCTAATATTGTTTTGATGACTCTACTCCTGGGATAACCTCTTCTAACTTGAGAGTGGGTGTTGGTTCCTGTAATTGTTATGTCGTGCGCTCCTTCCCTTTGCTACTGGAAACCAAAATGCATTCATATCCCTTGTTGTTGGTTCATCACCTCTTATCTATTTGATTCCTTCGGGCGTTGGAAACTTCAGCAATTGGTGATATGTCGAAGGTACAACTTTCATATTGTGTAACCATGACCTCCTCAGGATGATGTTGTATCCCATGTTTCCATCTACTACTTCCAAGAGAGTTGTTTTCATTACTCCTTCAGCGTTCGTGAGCAGTAGTATTTCTCCCCGGGTCTTTACGCTCACAAGGTTGAATCCAGCGAGGAGTTTTGTTGCCGCAATAATGCTTCTGCTAAGTTTAGCTTGTTCCAATACTCTCCATTGTATGATATTAGCTGAACTTCCTAGATCCACTAGAACATGCTTAATTTTAAAATCTAACACATTTAAAGAGATTACTAGTGCGTCGTTTTGTGGTAACAGCAATCCGTCAGCGTCTTCCACCGTGAAAGTGATATCGTATTCCGGGAGTCTTTTATTGTGAGTTATTGATACTTTCGTCTTCTTTTCCGCCGAGAAAGTGACCCGTTAATATGGTTCCCCCCGAAGATTATATTGATCTTTTGGCGTGAGGTCCATAGTTGTTCTTAGCTCGATCACACAAGAATTCTCGAAGATGACCATTCTTCAATAGCGTTGCCACCTCTTCCCGGAGGTGTCGGCAGTCCTCTGTCCGGTGATCATTCTTCCCGTGATATTCACACCATAAATTGGGATCCCTCTGGCTAGCGTCGGTCCTCATAGGTCTCGGGAATCATGTCTCTTTAATGTTCCTCATGACTGACACCAGTTCCACTACACTAACGTTGAGGTTATATTCTAATATTCTGGGGTAAGAAAGATATTGGTACCCCGGCATTTCTTTATCTTGAAGTGATATATTGTTTCGACCACGATCAGTCCATCTGTCAATGGTGAACTTGTTTGCTATTTGGAAATTTCTACCACGGCCTTCGATCTGCTTGTAGGGCATGAACCGGCCCCTCAAAGTTCGTATATCCCCGTCGTATTCATCCTTTGATTTTTCTATGCTCTTCTCCCGTCCTTTGGCCGATAATGTAGAACCGACTTGGTCATCTTCGATCCTTATCTTTCACTCGTACTGGTTGTGAACATCTTCCCAGGTTGTTGCTTAAAACTTAAGCAGGCTCTCCTTCAGCTTCCGGGAAGCATATGAACTTCCCGGATTCAATCCTTTGGTAAATGCTTCAGCTACCCATTCGTCTGGGACGGCTAGGAGCAACATTCTTTATTTTTGGAATCGGGTAACAAACTCTTATAATAATTCAGATTCTCTTTGTGGGATCCTGAATATGTCGGTCTTCCGGGCTTGCACCTTTCTGGCCCCGACATGAGCCTTAGTGAAAGAATCCGCGAGCATCTCAAAGGAATCTGAGGAATGCTCGAGCAATAATGAATACCACACTAGTGCTCCCTCATGATAGTTTCGCCAAATTTCTTTAGCAATACAAATTCAATTTCGTGAGGAGCTAAATCATTTCCTTTCATCGTCATTGTGTAGGTAGTAATATGCTCCTATGGGTCTGAAGTTCCATCATACTTTGGAATTTCATACATGTTGAACGGCTTCGGGATTAGTTCTGGTGCAGCACTTGGCTTGTACGGCAACTGAATATACTTATTTCAGTTTGGGCCTTTCAATACTGGTGGCGCACCCGGGATTTGATCCATGCGGGCACTTATTTCCCTCATGAACCGTAAAAGCTCATCTTTTAACAAGTCGTTCTCGTTGTTGAGACCGGATCTGCTCCCCACATCCCCATCAGAGCCGACTTCATCCCTGGGAGTGTTGTTATCGACTCTCTGCGTATTTTGATTTGCGGGAACAATGGGGGGATTTGATCTAGTCTGTTTGCATTATTCGAGGCCCTCGATAGTGCCTGCTTCAATTCTGTCAGAACTTGATTCTGCCGCAAGAGATGGCCTAAAATGATTGTTTGCTGCTCTTGTAGGAATCTCACAACATCCGCTACATGCTCCTCATCAGCATCATCGGGAGTGGTCTCCCGAACCCGTTGAGGGTACCGCCTATCATGCTTCGACGTGGCGGCATTCCCCTCACTGCAGGTATCGCTGATCGAGTCCTTGAAATGAAGTTGATCCCCTCGAAATTTCAAGGTTTTGTGCATCGTTAACAATGTTATCTGCCTTTTGTGATTTTTTTCTAAGACACAAGAATCAAAACACGTTAGTAAAAAGGCAAGGATTAATTTAATTGCACGGCCTTACGGTGGGCGCCAAATTATTTACAACGGTACAATTGAATTTATGCGTCGTTTCTTGACAAATGAACTAATTTGATCCTGAAATAATACAACAATTGAAGAAATATATGATACTTAGTCGTAGAGTGCCGATGAGACAACGGTAGCGATAATTCTGTGAACACGGTTTCCAGACATAGCAATAATGAGACCAAAAGGCAAGAAAAGTAAAATTGTATAAGGTTTTGTATAGAATATGGTATATGTTTTTGCCAGAAAATTCGTGTCCTTTACAATGGTAACTGAGCTCACTATTTATAGCTATGTCTAGGAAAAGAGGTCCTAGGATCGTGTCCTCCTTTAATACCAATTATGAGGGTCATTGATGAAGATGTAATGGTGAACATAAATGCCAAATTTTTTGTAACAGACCGTCACTCTTAATGTTGCAGAATATTCCCTAGTAAATGCTACCGGGCGCAGAGCATTTAATACATCTTTATAAACTTTATCATTTCCGGTGACAAGCAAAGTGGTTGTGTTCGGTCCATCTTGAATTCCATGTGTTCTCCTTTTAGTCAACTACGTGTCATATCATATTTTACCCTATACAAGAGTCAGAGAGCTCATATGGAAAACTATTTTAGTCAAAAGAGTATGATAAAGCTAAGATTGCAAAATTTACGTGATAAACAATGAAAATCTAACATGATACTTAGCAGTCTAAAGTACAATTCAAAATTTACATGGTAAACAATGAAAATCTAACATCTAACATAATACATGGAGTAGTAGTCAAAAGTACAGTTCCTAATATGAATTTGAAATTAGACATGAATGAAGACTTATTCCATCTAAATATAGAATTATGATACTCTATATCAAGATTACTTAAAAGAAGCAAGAAATTCAAGCACAAAAAAATGCTGAAAAACTTGTTGGGTTTAATATACCCGGTGGGATATCCTGAAATAGAATTTAGGATTAAATTTATCCCATGTTTGATTGCAAGAATTTACTAATTCCGACGTAAATTTTACATTAAAAATGATAGAATTAGCTATCTTTTATAGAAGGTGGGATAGCTAACCCTATGGAATATTCTGTGATATCCCATCATTGTAAGACCCAAAGCAATTGGTTTAACGCTCAAACATTGAATTCCCCAAGTGGACCAAGTGGGGTTTTTACTTCAAATTATATTTGAATTAGTCAAATGTTATGATTTTATAACCAATCTACTTAGTAATGAAAAATAAGACCGTTTCATAGTTCTACTAAATATTACCTCCCAGGAGAGTATTCCAAATATTTTTAGATATTTTTTAAAGAGAATTCTATATAAAATCTTAAGCATATATATATAAATTATATATTTATATGTCGGTTTAGTTCGTGTTTTTTTACTCAATACCAAACCAAATATAATAGGTGTTTTCCAGATCTTAAAATTAGAATCTGGTTCATTGTCCCAAATAAGAGTGTTTCATACAAAATTATGTCCATACATGAGAATTGAGTATATAAAGAAAGACAGGTGGCCACGTCGTTATTCTTCTTTTGTCAACTATATATCCAACAATATCAACATCTTCAGAAAGGAAAGGAAGTGCAAGATCCTTTGCTTTCAGTAATTTACGCTGGTCGACAAAGTCTAGATTCTTTTAGCTGTAGTATAGTCATATCAAGAAGCTTGTCCTCCTCTTAACTGCCTACAGAGATAGGTTTTATACTAATTCCTCGAACCATTTTCATAATGTATCGTATAATAATCGGACAAAGGACAGCACGCACCGGGAGAATTTGGTAGCAGGAGCAATGCCTATGTTGAACAACAATCCGGCATGGATTCTCTTCGGTTTGGCGCCGGTTTTCCGATTCCATTTGAACACTCGTAATCACAATAAGTCAATAACTAACTTATGGAAAGTAATTTCATTTCAAAAGGGTCCACATACGTCATACATTAGTCATTTCAACAATAAACATGTACCATGCAATAAGTACTATTCATCGCAAAGGCGAATTCAGTATTTAAATTTTATGGGTTCAAATTTCAAAGTTTTTAATATTGAACCCATTATATTTTTAAAGCTATGGGTCCATGTATATTATTTTTGTAATTTTAATAAATTTTTACTCCGCGTCAAATGTTATAGGTTCAATTGAACTCATCGCTAACACACTACATCCACCCCTGATTCATTGTATTATCGCATACCCAACATCTAACAGACCTCGCGCGAAGTAGCCCGTATGTATTTTGTTTATCCTGACCAACAAAGAGATTCATTTACTGGGCGTCTCCGAGAAAGCAGAGTAGAGGAGATGGGTCCTTTACCTCTGAGCAGAGAAACTTTAAGAGGATGAAGAGGGACTACTCACAATCTGTAATCCATCGTGATTGGACGTCTTTTTTGCAATCGCAGAGCTAAAGGCGTGTCTAAATAAGGAAACAACTGTTTACAGAATCTTCAGAGCATTTCGCCACCAAAAAACAAGGTATGCTACCTTAAATCGACTAAGACTAAATCTTAGCTAACTAACAGCAGTGTTTAAGCTATCCGCGTAACCACTTAAAAAGTTAACATGGCATCAAAATGATACACGATGGGTACTTTACGAGAAGATATTGGATCACGATGACATATATGAATGATATCAACAGATTTTAACAGACATTTTTTCTCATAGTATGATCAGATGAAGAGCGAGTGGCTCAAACTAATTTCATCAATAATCAATCACAGTAAAAGATGCATTTAATCAGGATTTACAGCAGACAATAAGAACATTTACTCAGGAAACATGCATATACATGTTTGCCGGGAGAGTGAAAATGGGAGACGACCTCGAGTTGGACAAAAAATTCAGCAAAAATTACACTAGACAACCCAACAAAAGATGCCGTTCAGCATTTTATTGTTCAGTACTAGCTCCTACACTGAATAGGTCAGTACAAAAGATGATGGTTGTTCATACCGGTCTGCGCATTTTTATGTTCAAAGGAATTTCCTTGTAAGACTGGATCTTCTTAGCTGCATTTCTTAATGGCCTACTCAGAGACAATCTTCCAAACTCTGTAGATTCAAACCTCAATGCAGGATTACTTTCGACGTCATTAGGCGACATAGAAAAGGAGGCAGAACCATTTTGCTGGACTAGATTAACCATTGGTGGGCATTTGTCTTCAACCTCAAAATAATCTTCATCCTGCTTTGGTTCTTCAGGTTTAAATCGAGCAGATTGCCTTCTTAAACAGGGTCTGCAAAGACAGCATAAAGTCATTATGAGCAATTCTCTAAACAATATTTAGAATCTTTAACTTCATAGAAATTGGCAAATTCTAAAAGTTCAAAGTAGACTAACCTTTTACCGTCAGCCTTATCCTGTGGCTGAACTTGTTTAGAAGAGCCCAAACCTACATGTCACAAGGAAAGAATGATAACAAAAGCAAGAAGTTTAGGCTGTTAACAACGAAGATAATAGGATAATCGGATATTATACTCACACTTTGACTGAGGCCTCCTTTTGATATTTGCAGGTTTATCGTTATCTCCAATTCCCAAAGAAGAATCCCCTGCCTCTTCACACTTGATTGGTTCCACCTTCAAACAGCAAAAGAGCAAATTACCACTAGATCCATAACAATATCTAATACTCAAAAAGTTGCCTATGCGCCTCATTATTCAACTGCTGGCACATTTTTTGTTTTAATATCTCCTGATTAGAAAGAATACTCCAGTCAAAAGTGAAAGAGAAAACAACTTAGGCCTACTCGGAGACGAACTTCCAAACTCTTTAGATTCAAACCACAATGCAGGATTGCTTTCTAAGCCACTAGATGATATCCAAAAGAAAGTTGAACCATTGCTGGACTAGATTAAACATTGGTGGCATTTGTCGTCTACCTCAAAATCATTTTCATCATGTTTCATTGCTTCAGGTTTAAACCGAGCAGATTGCCTTCTTACACGGGGTCTGCAAAGACAGCATAGAGTCATTATGAACAATTTTCTTAGCAATATTTAGAATCTTTAACATCATAAAATTGATGTCACATTCTACAAGTTCAAAGTAGACTAACCTTTTATTTTCAGCATTGTCCTGGGGTTGAACTTGTTTAGAAGAGCCCAAACCTAAATGTCACAAGGAAAGAATGAAAAACAAAAGCAAGAATTTTAGGCACTTCTTAACAGCAATATCACCTGATATCCAGATATTACACTCACTCTTTGACTGAAGCCTCCTTTTGATATTTGCAGGTTTATCATTATCTCCATTTCCCAAAGAGGAATCCCCTGCCTCTTCACACTTGATGGGATCCACCTTCAAAAAGTGACAGCAAAGAGTAAATTACCACTAGTTCCATAACAGTACAAAAACATTGTCTATGCACCTCATCATTCAACTGCTGGCACATTTTTTGTTTTGCTATCTCCTGATTAAAAAGAAAACTCAATCAAAAATTAAAGGAAAAACAACTTAAACAACAACAGATTTGAGTTAGCTAAACCTGACTAACCTCTGCTTCAAACTTTTTAGCTTTAAGTATGCCCTTTGTACATCCTAGCTCATGTTGTAATGTTTTGAGCTGTTCAATAAGTAGCACTTACATTAGCTCAAGGAGAAAATCACCAATACGATCTTATAAGTAAAGCTGGTGTGGCATTCAAGTGCTTACCCTATCTTTAGCTGAATTTAATTCCTGAGAAAAATGCAAAAAGCAACAGTTTTTTGTAACTAACGGGAAAGTAAATGGTCTTAAAACTTAACTACCTTGATTATGAGAAAGGAAAACAAACCGCAAGCATTTGACTGTTTGATTGCGCAAGTTGATGGTTCTGTTGCTGCATTTTCTGCAGATTAATTCTCATCTTCTGTATCTCAGCTCCAGTTAATTCAATTATTTTGCTATTGAGAACACGAATCAAGGAACAGGCTCACAAGAACAAAAGTGATAATACCAATGCTAAGTAAGAAAGCTACCTACTATACTCAATCAACTATGCCTTTAATCCCAAGCAAATTAGAAACGACTATGTGAATTCTCATATCCGTTCTGCTATATTTCAGCTCATTTAGTTCGAAGAACCCCTTACCCATTAGCACTACATCCAATTATCAATCTAGCATGTGTCTAGGAGAGCATGTTTTGATTAACTCAATGTTTAGAAGATTCAACATATTATGATTATTTTTACACTAACCATCATTTTACCGCAATCCTCCTTTTATTGTGGACTTTATCTTGCCTATGTGAAACTCAAATAGGTGTAGTTAAGGCCACCTACAAACAGAGACGGACAGGGGCAGATTTAGCTTGTAACCTATGGGTTCACGTGAACTCAGTAACTTCTGCCCAGGCTTGGCCTGTATATGTATTAAGAAAATTCACAAAATATTTATAAATATTTTACTGCGAACGCAGTAATCATTGAGTAGATCCACCTCTGGAGAAGGTCAAACCTCTCAGCGTGGTATTTACACACAAACACACAGACATACAGGCAAACACACACACAACTTCACCCTTTGCATCCATTGGCTCTAAGTTCTGGATATGATTCTATCTATAAACAATAATAAGCAAATGCAATTCCTTTACAAATAAAGGATACTTCCTGTCAGCTAACATCTTCATCAATTCCATATTCTCCTGCAAAAGAATTCCCAAAAGGGCCAAATCAAGCTGAAATTTAGAACGCCCTTTTTTTAACACAATATACCACTACCAAAAAAACAGAGAATTTACCTTCTTGAGCATGTCTATGTACTCTTTTGGACCAATTGAGATATGTTGTGACTTGTCATTTTGGCTACCCAATCTCATCTCTTGTGGTATGTTGCTAATATCAGCTAGCTTTTTTCTGGGCACATTCCCCAATGTAGCCTTCATTTTTGCCTTTTCACTGAATCCTCGAAAACCCTAGCTTCTTCGGAAGAAACAATTCGTAATTTACCATAAATAATCGTTTCGTAAAAAGGAATTAGGGTTTTATGTCGAATCTAGAGAGAGAATAAGAAAGGAGAGAGAGAGAGTGAGAGAGAGAACTTACAGCTCGATCTCGCCGGAGGAGAAGGTGAGGGGCAAACGGCGGAGGAGGAGTTCGCCGGAGAGGTGCAAAGCGGGGGAAGATGACGGGGGATAATTTTGTAAATCGGGCAGAAAATCAATCCGAATTGAAGTCCAGTGCATTGCCCCGCTAAAAGACACGGATCTCCAAATTTGAATTATGGTGCCATGTCACAACTCACATGTGCAAAATAATGAGAAAACTAGACCCATATTTTATAATTTGTAACACTACACATCATATTGTAATTCAAAACATAACACAATGGCTTCTATTTCTAAAAAAAAAATTAACTATACCCGGTTCAAACAAAACCCTTGAAAAAGAACCGCAAGACAAAGAAAAATCAAGGAAGAATTGCTACACTACCTAACAAAAGAAAATCTTTTTGTTTTTTTTTCTTTAGACTTAAATAGCTCAAGAACATTGTCTAATAGATCCATCGTCGGAAAAAATCCAATCTTTTCTAATTTTGTCCAAAAAAAAATTATTCAATTAAACTAACACAACTAAATTAGCATAGAAGGCCACCTAGACAATCTCCTCACCCCACACTTAAAATTGTGCATTATCCCCAATGCACATCCATACATACAAGAGGGTAAAAGAAACTCCCTAGTAGGCCAAAGGCCGAAGCATAACCATCTCATGGGGTACTCAGACTTCTCTCATGCCTGGTCCTTCGTGCGGGTACCTCACACTTAGTTCCAACCAATGGTTTGTTGTTACATCCTTCCAATAGCTTTGTTGTCCATGCTCCTAGAAAATCAAAAATCGACACTACAAAAATAATAAAAATAATAATAAAAGAAAGCAGTAAAGATGGGTTGCTTCCCAACAAGCGCTTGATTTAACGTCGCGGCACGACGTGAATCACTTTCTGCCTCCACCGCGAGCTTATGAATTGAAACCCCAATTTGACTTCAAGTTTTCGGTTATGCTCCAGCGGTGGTGGAGCAAATCTAATTGGCCCAAGCAACCATTGTACACTTCTTGGCTTTTAGGTGAGGTATGTAGTCTTGTCTTTCTGGCAAGAAAAATTCCAGAATGTAGGCACCTATTTCCTCATTCCTTGACTCCTCAATCGGCTTGGATGACTCTATTTTCGTAGCGTCATCCACGCACAATGTGGAAAAATGGAGTGAGGACCAATACGCTCAAACATATGAATTTCAAGACTTTCAGCATCCTCAACACCAATCACACTAGAGTCAACTAAATTTGTATCTTCAGTGTCCTTGGTTGACTCTAGTATTACTTCTTCAACATCGACATACTCAAATTCTAGTTGGTTAGAGTGTTGGGGTTCTACTTTGGACCCCTCCATTGGCACCTCAAATTCTATCTCTAATGCACACTGCTCCTGGCTACTATCCATAATATTGGCATATTGAGCATTAAAAGCTTCAACTAATTGACTCATTTGAGCCTCCAAGTTGCGAATAGTTACATCTTGTGTTTGTACCCGTTGTTGTATCTCATCATTTTGTTCCACAAGGCACTTCATCATATACTTGATCTTTTTCAGGTCATCATCCCTGGGTTCTTTGTTCCTATTAACTTCACAAGAAAAAGAAGAACCATCAAAGTAAGGGGTTGGGGGAAGATAAGAAATATAAGCACAACCATGAAAGTGACCATCTTGACCACCACACATATCACACACATTCCACACATAAGATTGAGTTGGTGCACATAACTTGCTCTCGGGAATATTTTGATAATTTTGCCCTGGGTGGTTTCCCCCACAATATGCATAACGAGGATCAAAAGTAGAATTACCAACATCAAAACTCTCATAATTCCATGATGCCATATTTTTCGAATTAACAAATAAAACTAAAATAAAGAAAAAAAATCAAATACTGAAAAAAAATATTCAAAATTGAAACCTAGCAATATGTACACCTACAACTACACCGTTAGGTCCCCGGCAACGACGCCAAAATATGATCACGACCAACGATGCCTTATAAAAAGGACTAAGCGGTCGTTGTAAATATAATCCGGTTTACAAGTTCGGAGTCGAATCCCACAGAGAAGTAAGGATTAGCTACGTTGTTCGCTATCACCAAGAATACAAGATTGAACAATTCCTACCTTATAGATATTAAGATTTTTATGTTTAACTAATTAGCTAACAAATAAAGATGCTACGGGTTAGAGAAAAGATTAAGCAGGTCTAGAGTTATGATTTCCCCAATTGTCGGAATCCTTCCCGCTATGTCTTCTATAGTTTCGCCTAAGTATTCTCTACCGATCATGAGCGCTCTGACTACCGTAAATCTCTCCCGAGTAATTACAACAATTTACTAGACATACTCTCCCAAGTTACGCTAGCTGGCTTTAAGTACGACTCACTTAAATCGCACTCAAGGTTTCGTTATCCCTAATCCCACCTTTAAACCCCCGGTTATTGATTCCTCATATACTTTGGGAGTGGTGTTGTTCAACAACTACCTAAATATGCACTCTCTCCCGAGTAATACACACTAAATAGGCACAGTCGATTGAGATCTCTTCAACCAACCATAATATAAACGTAGTTGAACAAGTAGAGAAATCCAACGGCTCAATTATATAAAAACATAACAAGAACTTATCCTACAAAAGGTTCCATCAAAACCCTGGATAACAAATTAGCTATTCATAAAAGTATGTAAAAATACAATATTAATAGTCATAACCATCAATGAAAAATATGAAGAGGAAGGAAAAACTCGTAGAAGAATTCTCCGCCTTGCTCCTATTGTGTCTCCGCCTCCTTAGGTCGAATCTCTCTAAAAAATATGTCCAATCCACTCAAAATACCATTTTTCCATGTATATATATACCGAGTAGGGTCGGGCCCAAATAATTATACCTTCTCCTACGCAAAAAAGGACAGGTTTCCAGGTCTGTAGTAGCGCGGCCACGCATATCGAAAAGTTTTTGCCCCAGTCCGCATCAGGTCCGCGGTTGAGGTTTCTACCGCATGTTTCACCCTGTTCTGTTTGGAATTTAGAAAAACATAAAACATTAAAGTTGTAGTCCTTTGAGTTATATTTCCAACCATATATTATATAGCCTAAATGGAGTTCGGAAAAAAAAGTTATGTCCATTTTACTAGATAGTGCACAATATGCCTATTTGAGTGTTCGTTTGTTCTTAACTATCAAATTTGACCCCCAAATACGATCCCAGCTTAATTCCTTGGGCTTTTACTCAGACTTCAAAGTTCCAAATCACTTTAATTCATTTCATAACATCTATATAGCTTGGAATCACTCCTACAAGGCATAAAACACTAGCGATTAAAGCTCAAACTCAATTAAAGTGCAGCAAATTAGAGTGTAATAAGCGACTAAAATATGTAATTATAACCTATCATCATATTGTATGTGTAGTTTTTATTAATTGGAGTATATTTTAAGCTTGGTCTAAAACCATCATCGTCATTTTGTATAGAGATAATTTATAGCTACTACGTGGTCGACAAATAATATAGGATTATAAGTCCAGATATCGTATCCACAGGGACTTGTGAGTTATCAACTAAATTAAACACAAACAATTAATCTATTCAAGCGTTTTCTAAAGTATGATTATTTAACTACAACTAATCTAGAGTAGAAAACTAAGAGATTAAAGGAAACAAGTCTGCAAACTTAGAGATAAATTCAATCGGAGAAAACATTCCAGAGTTATGGGTTAGCTAACAATCCCGTTGAATTTTCCACTTAAATTGTCTAATTAATTTATCTGGTTTATTGGTTGACATGGTTGATATTTCTCGTAGTCGTCTCCCGAAGTACTACTCGCCTATTCAAGCTAACCTAACGCATATATTCCTATGGAATTAAGATTAACAAGAATACATTAATAATTCCTGTATAATAACCAAGCAAGGCGATTAGGTATATCCTAATCGAAATTTTTTTCCGTTAACCAAGTTCAAGATCTTGCTCCACTCAATCTTATATGCAATCTAAAACTCCCTCTCCCGAGTTCAATCCTAGATTTGTAGATAGTATTCAATCGGTGATCGGGCAATCAAATAATTAAGTGCAAGATTAAATAAATAAACCAATACGATAAAAATAACAAGAACAATTCAAGCCTCAAACTACAATGTTCGTGTAGTATCCAAAACTCTAAAACTAATAAACTATGAAATTAAAGGGAGAGAAGAGAAGAAAAACTAGTTAGAAGCCTCCTCCAAGCGTGGATTTTGTTTCTCCCCTCCAAAGTGGCGTGTTCTCCCTAATAAATATGTTAGACCCCCTCCAAATTAGATTTAGGACCCCTTAATATGAGTTGGGATTGTGTAACACCGAAATAACCTTGTCCCGAACAAAGAAGGAAAAATTACGTACCCAGCGTCCAGGGCATCGCCTCGTGCTGGCCCTGGCGCAGAATGCAGTAGCGTTTTCACGATTCAACTCCAATTCCTTTCTTAGTTTCACAACTCTTATTTTTTTTGTCAACCACTTGGGGGAACAAACACCAAAAGGTGTTCCCCTTTTGTCCCTTTATTTTATATTCATTTAATTTTCTTTCTTTTTCTTTCAGGTTTTATTTAATTTTGCTCCAAATCTCTTTATATTCATCCGCTTCTTTCCTACATAGTTAAAATATAATATTAAGTAAAAAGTAATATAATTAATAATCAAAATATGATTAAAATTACTAGAATGTGAGCCAACAACGGTTAAATATATGCATTTTTGGCCAAACAGCAATACCCCACACTTAGACTCTTGCTCGTCCTAGAGTAAGCATTAAAATCACTCTCAATAAATCAAGCCTAGAAACACCACCACTTCGGTTGATACTAACAATTAGGCTCTATAACAACTCAAACCAATAGATATACACTTCCTGATCATCGTGCAAGACATACAACTCACAAACAAACAATAAACTTCTAACCTCCTAACCTCAGAAAGGGACTCTAACTCACCAAATTTAATCTCACCTACCTACTCTGTCAAAAAAGCTAATAACATCACATATCTATCATGATGAAAGTGCACTAACAAGAATAAATAGTCCATATACTCAAATCCAAGAATGTATATATATTTTAAGGACTTAGCATCAAAGATAGTCTCGCATTCACAAACGAATTCACATGTATGCACAAAGAACCATATGTTTGCCCATTATGTATATCTCTACTAATTAAGTAGGCTCAAATAGAATCAAACAGGACATTAATGGATTGTAAGTTGGTTAAGGGATGGGTAGAGAACTACGTAATAGTGAATTACACTTCCCTAAGAACTTTTCACTTTTAGACTTCATCACCCATTATTTTCATCTCTTAATTTAATTTTTCAGCCCTCTCTTTATCAATTATTTCACAAGTATTTTCCTGATATCAAGAACGTTTTATTTTTTTTCAAAGCAAATTTTTATCCTTTTTTTTTACGTGTCACATTCTTTTCAAGAGGGCCTTTCATCACTTTTCAGCTATTATTGAACACCATTTTTTTACTTAATCATCCCTTACTTCAAATTTATCATAATATCATTGTCTAAGCAATAGTGCTTAAGGAAGCAGGGTGCAAAAACTAGGGATTCAACAAAAGAATCAAGGCAAAAATACAGCTTTGAAACAAAAGGCTACATGCTCAAAGGTCTAACTAGTGGTACAATATCTGAAAGGCTAAAATTCACAAGACATATCAAAGAAAGCCTATTATCATCTTCTAAACAGAGCAACACTTTTATTTCGCTTCAATTACATGCAAGGCAAGTTCTAGACTAAGATCCAAAACATGGAATATATCTAAGAATGGCATATGTATCAATAAAGATGGATCAATTCTACTCTAAGAAAGACAGGATCATAGCGAACGACAAAATAAGAATAAGCTATACACATAGTCACAACCCTGAGCCAAGGTGTCAGAAAGTTTGCTATTTTATTCATTACTCAAGCACTCAGAGGAATGTACTACTCAAGCTCAGGCCTAAATATTCTAGTATTAAACAAGTCATAAAGGTTTTTCTTCTCCCTCTTTTACTACTCCTAAGAGAAAAATAATAATCCTAAAAATAAAAAAGTTTACCCGGTTCAAGTTACCCTGTAAAAGAACTGATGCACAAAGAAAAACCAAGGGGGATTATTACCTAACTAAAACTAACTAGAACAAAAAATAAAATCTTTTTGTATTTTTTTTATTGGGCCTTAATCCCTCAAGAAAGTTGTCCACAAAATCCATCGTCGGAAAAAGTTCAAACATTCTGATTTTTTTTCAAATTTTCGTTTTTCTTTGTTTCACAAAAATCACTACACTAAGAAAAAAATACTATAATTAAGCTAGGGTAGGACAAAAGATCACCCATACAATCTCCTCACCCCACACTTTATATTGTGCAATGTCCTCAATACAAACAACAACAAACCTAGTATGATCCCAACAGGTGAAGTCTGGAAAGGGTAGTCTGTACGCAGACCTTACCCCTACCTAATGCAGGTACAGAGGCTATTTTCAATAGACCCTCGGCTCAGATTGGGTGCAATGTCCTTAATGCACACTGAAAATAACAAGAAGGTAAAAGAGACACCCTGGTAGGCCAAAGGTCAAAGCATTAGCAGCTCACGGGATACTCAAACTTCTCCCAGGTATGATCCCTTGTGCGGGCACCCCACACTTAGTTCCAACCACTTGCTCGATTTTGCACACGCCTATTGTCTTTGACTCTGTGCTCCTACTCCAGCCAAAAAAAACAACAACAACAACACTATAAAGATAACACAATAAAGAAAATAAACAAAAGTAAAAAAGAAAAAAATACAATTGGGTTGCCTTACAACAAGCGCTTGATTTAACGTCGCAGCACGATGTCATCACTTTCACCACTTTTCCTTCCACTTTGAGGATATAAATTGCGGCCCCAATTTTGCATCAATTTTTCTATCACGTTCTTGGAGCGGTGGTACAAATACAAAAGAACCAAGTAAACAATGTCGCATCTTGCACTTCTTAGCCTTTAAGTGAGGGATGTCGTTTTGTCACGTTTGGCATTGCAAATTTCAGAATATATGCACTTTGTTCCCCGTTCATTGACTCCTCCAGAGACTCGAACAGATTAATTCTCATATCACCAACCAAGCACAGTGTTGAAAAATGTTTAGAATGAGGTCCAATACGCTCAAACTCTAAAAACGCTTTACTTTTAACATCTTCACTTTTGCACACTTCCTTTACCTTGGCATCATAATATAATATTTTGGTCAAATGTTGGTCTTTTCGCTCCAAAAGCTGGCCAAGATCCACAAAAATTGGTTGTAGGGCATCATACGCCTCAATCATTTTATTAATTGAGCTAGTTGAGCTTGTTCCTCTATCCAAGATTGGCTCATGATCAAGATGAGTCCGGTTAATTAGCCAATCATGGGATTTCTTACTGTATTAAGAATTATACCATATGTAGAACTCCTCTACTATATAAAGGGGGTCTAATCATTTGTAAAGGCATCAGATTCACGCAACTCAAAGCAATATACTATTCTCTAAGCTCTCAATACTCTGTTATTTTATTCATATCTCACTTTGCTCATTCACTTGGTTCGAGGACAACTTGTCTCGAGGGCCAAAGATGGACGTCTTATTTGGTTTGCTTTATTTTTCTTTACAGTCAATTTTAATATCAATTTACATATTTTCTAAGTTTGCGCCAAGTAAAATCATGTGTCCTTGAAATCACATATAAATTCAATTGTTATCTATTTTTTTGGGTAAACAATTTGGCGCCCACCATAGGGCTAAGGATAATAGTGATTGTCTGGTACTAACTTTCATAACACACACTATTTTATACTTGTTCTTGTGAGTATCTTTGATTCCAAGATCAGCATATCGAACTCTCAAGCAGCACCCACACACATCGACAATGGCCTTTGAATCCACAACGAAAACGACAACATAGTTGTCCCAGGGAATGAAGTACCTCTAGTTGACCTCGATGGAGTCCCGGTCGTAGACCCAATCGAAGTCAGTTCACATATTGCCATTAATGCAAATCTAGCCGTCAACCCCGAGGATAGCACCCGCAGAGACGTTCGATCGGCCGGTCTGAGAGCATAGGACCGCGAAGAAGGCAGGATCAACCTTCAAGTAATATTCGAAATGTTACAGTCTCAAGAAAGCTGCAATAGCACAACTCCAAAATCAGAACCATTCACCAAACATGGTCGAGCCAGAGCCATCGCGGGAAGTTGTTCATAGGGCCGAATCGGTGTCAAGAAGATCAAACAAAAGTGAACCAGAGGCCGACCCTGTTGTCATGAAGATGCTCGAGGATATGACAACGCGAGTTGAATCGGAGGAGAAGAAGAGTGAAGCAAATGAAAAAAAGTGGAAACCTATAACTCCAGAGTTGATCAAATTCCGGGAGCACCACTGATTTTGAAGGGTTTGGATTCAACGAAGTTCGTGCAAAAGTCCTTCCCCTAAAGCGCGGCTCCTAAAACGATTCCCAAGAAGTTTTGCATGCCAGAAATTCCCAAGTTTAATGGAACGACATACCCCAACGAGCATGTCACTTCTTACACAAGTGCAGTAAAGGGAAATGATCTAGAGAACGATGAGATCGAGTTCGTATTCTTGAAAAAATTCGGAGAGACTTTATCAAAGGGAGCGATGATATGGTACCATAATTTACCACCCAACTCCATCGATTATTTTTCCATGCTTTCAGATTCCTTCATTAAAGCACACGCCAGAGCTATAAAGGTCGAGACTAAGAAATCAGACCTCTTCAAGGTAAAGAAGAAAGATAACGAGATACTTAGAGAATTTGTGTCCCGGTTCCCGATGGAACGTATGGATCTACCTCCGGTTGCCGATGATTGGGTCGTTTTGGCCTTCACTCAAGGGCTAAACATAAGAAGCTCGATGGCTTTGCATCAATTAAAGTAGAACTTGATCGAATACCCGGTTGTCACCTGGGCCGATGTGCATAATCAGTACCAGTCGAATATTAGGGTCGAAGATGACCACTTGGGGGCTCCTTCAGGATCCATTTATCCTATCAGACCCGTCGACAGAATCAAAAGGGATATTGACTGGGAATCACGATCAAACAGGGATTGTTACCAGCCATATAATGGAGATCGGAGAAATAACGGACCTGGACACAACCCCATTCGATGTGAGAGGAGAAATGATTGGGGATAGAGCTCTCGAGGGATCATGAGCAAGAATGGTTTCGGCAGGAACGTCGAGCCCAAGGAAGCACCACGACTGTCAGAATATAACTTCAACGTTGATGCATCAGCTATCGTATCGGCCATTAGATGCATCAAAGATATTAGATGGCCACTACCTCTACAGACTGATCCAACCCAGATAAATCCCAATCAAATGTGCAAATATCATGGCACCTATGGCCATAGAATAGAAGATTGCAGAAAACTAAGGAAGGAAGTAGCCCGGTCTTTCAACGAGGGGCACCTTAGAGAATTCTTAAGTGATCGGGCTAAGAACCACTTCAAAAACAGATATTCAAACATATAGAATGAGCAAGAAGAGCCATAACACGTGATCCATATGATTGTTGGAGGGGTCGATATTCCTCAAGGACCCGTATTTAAATGGACCAAGGTATCGATCAAAGGGAGAAGCGAACACGAGATTATGTACCAGAAGGGACCTTATCTTTCAATTACGAGGATGCAGAGGGGATCGTGCAACCCCATAACGATGCACTGGTAATATCTGTACTTATGAATAAGACTCAAGTTAAATGTGTTTTGATTGATCCAGGTAGCTCGGCCAATATCATTCGATCAAGGGTCGTAGAATAGCTCGGTCTACAGGATCAAGTTGTGCCCACGGCCTGAGTCCCCAACGACTTCAACATGGCATGCGAAACCACCAAAGGCAAGTTAACTTTGCTAGTGAACGTGGTCGGGACCATCCAAGAGACGAAGTTCCATATGATCGAGGGAGATATGAGGTATAACGCCTTGTTCGGGAGGCCGTGGATCCACAACATGAGGGCAGTACCCTCGACCCTTCACCAGGTTCTAAAATTCCCGACACTAGAGGGAGTTAAAACGGTCTACGAGGAGTAACACCCCACCAAGGAAATATTTGTAGTCGACGAAGTGATACCAATATCGGTACTCTCATCAACAAAAGGATCGTATGCGAAGGAAAACAAAAGACCAAATAGCAGCCACAGTCACCGGCCTCGACCCAATCAGAAATGTAAGGGACTAACAAGGATGATGCTTATGGGGTTCCTCGATCCTTCATAGTACCTGATGATTCTGATTCCACCAAGTCGACAGTCTAAGAGCTGGGAAAAGTCACATTGACCGAATATCAGCCCGATCGAAAGGTATACCTGGCCTCGGGGCTAGCTCCTGAGCTCAGAGGAAAACTTATTCAATTCCTTAAAACTAACATGAATTGATTTTCCTGGTCCCATTTGGATATGACAGGTATTCCACCGGAACTCACCACTTATAGACTAAGCTTGGACCCGAAGTTCCATCCGGTGAAGCAAGAAAGAAGACCCCAGTCCGAGGTCAAACATGCTTTCGACAGAGATGAGGTAACCAAACTTCTAGAAATAGGATCCATACGGGAAGTAATGTATCTCGAATGGTTAGCAAACGTAGTGGTAGTCCCTAAGAAGGGAAATAAACATAAAATGTGTATATATTACAAAGACTAGAATAAAGCATGTCCCAAGGATTAGTTTCCTTTGCCTAATATCGATCGCATGATTGATGCCATGGCAGGCCACGATAATCTCAGTTTTCTTGATGCCTATTCTGGGTACAACCAAATACAAATGAACCCAGAAGATTAGGAAAAGACCTCGTTTATCACTAAGTACGACACCTACTATTATAATGTAATGCCATTCAGACTTAAAAATGCTGGTGCAACTTATCAACGCCTAGTAAACCGGATGTTCGAAGAACAAATATGTAACGACCCAGCAGGTCATTTTGCGTATTAAGATCCTGTTTCCTTAAATGAAACCTTCTATAGCGTCTATTCGTGCTTTATGACTCGCGGGAGCGGGTGGTTCGGGATTTGGGGACGATTTGGATGGTTTAGGAACACTTGGTTCCTTAAGGCTGGCCTATTTGGCCAAGTTTGACTTCGGTCAACACTTTGAGCAAATGACCTCGGAATCAAGTTCTGACAGCTCCAGTAGCTCCGTATGATAATTTCGGACTTGGGCGTATGTTCGGCTCGGTTTTCTGATGACCCGGGAGTATTTCAGCGCCCGAAATGGAAATCAGGATTTCCTTAAGTTTAGAATTTGGCTTGGAACGGGACTTAATGCTATCGGGGTCCGAATGGAATTCTGGGACCGGCAATTGTTCTGTATAGTCATTTACGACTTGTCTGCAAAATTTGGGGTCATTCCGAGTAGTATAGACCCGTTCGGCGTAATGCCATGAATTCTAGAATTCCAAAGTTCTTAAGTTTGAATAATTTGGTTTTGGGGTTGAATTTTGAGTTCCGTTGCTGTTTTTCATGTTCCGGAAGTTCGAGCAAGTCCGCATCATGAATACAGACTTGTCAGAGCTTTTGGACGGGGTCCCAGGGGGGCCGGGGGTGTTTTAGACCCCCTCGAGCTAAGTTAGAAAAACCAGAAAATCCCTGTCTGGTTTCCTTCTCTGCGATCGCAGAGGGATGATTGCGATTGCAGAGAGGGATTTCTTCGTGGCTAAATTTTGTGCTCTACGATCGCATAAGTCTCTTTCCCCACTCTCTGCGATCACAGACCTCACTCCTGCGATCGCATAAGCCTAACTCCTCACTCTCCGCGATCGTAGGCCCCACTATGCGATCGCATAGTGTTGTTGGGGGCCCAGGGCCATTTGTTCTCCGCGATCGCCGACCTCCAGCCGCGACCGCAGTGGTCTGGCAGCTTGGTCTCTGCGATCGCAGGCCTGATGTCGCGATCGCGGTGAAGGTTTTCCTGGGCAGTACTTAAATGTCCAATTACGGGTTTTCTTCTTCATTTTCAATACCCAACCTCCATTGAAGCTCCTCAAAGCTGGGGAAAAGCTGTCCAAGGTCAAGTTCCTCAAGGTTAGTGTCATTTCCTCTCTAAATTCATGGATTAATTATGGAATTTCAACTAGGTTACCTATTAAAATATCAAATCATGGGAAAATTGGGTAGAAAATTCTAGGGCTTTGATAATTAGTGAATTACTCCTTTTTAGCCATGAATTCCTAAATAAATTGTGTAATTACGATCCATAGGTTTCGGGTAATTCATTCCTTCGAGAATTTTCAAAATCCGAACGCGTGGGCTCGGGGTCGAAATTTCAAAAACCTTCAAGAATGCCATATTTTGGAATATCTTGTTAATTCTTATTCCCAGAGCATGAATTGACTCAATTATACTATGTTTGGCTAGTGGAGAGCCGTCAGGAGTAGTTTCAGAAATTCGAGCGCATCTTTGATCTGGTCCTTGGTCCGAGGAGTGCTTTTATCGAGGTGAGTCTCCTTTCTAACCTCGTAAGAGGAAAATTGTCCCTCTAGGTATCCTTGTTTGCTATGTGATCTTGTTTGGGGGCTACGTACGCATCGAGTGACGAGAGTCCGTACGTAGTGGCTATTACTATTTCGTCCGGGTAGCTCGGACACAACATGCTCATTGTTTTTCTCTATTGTAGCATAGTTATGACTTGTATACTTGTGTGCTTGATATTGTTGTCTTTGAACATTGTGATATTTGGCTTGATTTGAGGGTGATGAGAGGGCCACATCAGATTGATAATTGACTACATTATGGGATCGGTCCATACGCCACGGAAGATTGATGATAGACTACATTATGGGATCGGGCCGTACGCCACGACAGATTGATGATTGACTACAATATGGGATCAGGTCGTATGCCACGGCAGATTGATGATTGATTATATTATGGGATCGGGCCGTACGCCACGGCGAGATTGAGACTACCAGGGTGGGATCGGGTCGTACGCCACGGCACATACCAAACTTGTTTGACTTGAGATTGTTATTTGATACCGGATTGTTATTTGATACCGGTTACTGATGTACTTGATTATCTGTTTTACTTGCCTGCAGTTTCTTTACATCTTGCTTACTTTACGATTGTTGGACTTTAGTGAGTATCGAGTCGACCTGTAGTCACTACTTCTTCGAGATTAGACGAGATACTCACTGGGTACATATTTATATATATGTACTCATGCTGCACTTCTTTCCTTTTTCTGTACTTGACTGTATAGGTCCTGAGGCTGGTCCATCCGATTTTCAGGTCGGTGCCAGATACTGATAGCGTGGTCATACTTCACGGTGAGCTGCTTTCCTGACGACTTCCTAGCAGCGCCCGGGAGTTTCTTTGTTATGTTCTCTATCTATTTCACTTAGACTGAGACCCTGTATATGCTGTAGTCATTGTATATTCAGTAGTTGCCCGTGACACTCGTGACACTAGCTCCTGGCACACACGCGGTATTTATATTTTTGGGGTTTTGGGATGTATATCTATATGTATGTTTTATTTCGGCTTTATACCTACTATGACTTTACTTTCACTCAAGGCTAGCATCATGTTAGTTGTTATAAACTGGTAATCATTGGCCTATTGATAGAATGGGAAGGGTATCACCTAGTGAAAGTTATATCGGCTTGCCTAACCCCGCTGTTGGGCGCCATCGCGACCTGAATTAGGGATTTGGGTCGTGACAACGTGGTATCAGAGCCTTAGGTTCACGTAGTTTTACGAGTCACGGGCAAACCTAGTAGAGTCTTGCGGATCGGTACAGAGACGTCTGTACTTATCTTCAGGAGGTTATAGGGTGTTAAGAAACTCCTTTTGTTCATATCTGATCGTGCAACCAATGATGTACTCAAACTTGTTTTTCTATTCTCTCACAGATGGTGAGGACGCGTGCTTCACATGTTCCTGATCTAGGAGAGGCTTCTACCCCCGCCGCTCGAGGCCGTGGTAGGGGCAGGGGTAGGGCTTCTATTCGTAGTAGGGGGCGAGGGCGTCCTAGAGCGGTACCAGTTGAACCAGTTGAGGATCCTTATGTTGAGGAGCAGGATGAGCTACCTCCAGTAGCTCCACCACCCGCTTATTTTATGACGGCGCCGGGCTTCCAGGAGGTCATGGGCTGTATGCTGAGGTTCATGGATACTATGTCACAGACGGGTGTACTCCCATCAGATCCTGCTGCTTCGCAGGCAGGAAGGGGAGTTCAGACCCCTACCGCCCAGGATACAGGACTAGCAGCATCAGTACATCGTACTCCAGATATTCTACCAGTGGTTGGGGTTCAGCCTGGGGTGGCAGCACCGGAGCCCAGGCCAGTTGCAGAGATAGACCAGCAGAAGCTGCTGGGTAGGTGGACCCAGCTTTGCCCTCCGACCTTCGGGGGTGAGCGAGGAGAGGATGCACAGAATTTTATCGAGACGTGCAGGGACAGACTGCACAACATGAGGATATTAGAGTCACACGGGGTAGATTTCACGACATTTCAGCTTGAGGGCAGAGCTCGCCGCTGGTGGCAGTCATATGTTCTCAGTAGGCTAGCAGGGTCGCCACCGGTTACTTGGGAGCAGTTTATTCAGTTATTTTTGGACAGATACATTCCACCATCTGAGAGGGAGGAGCTTCGGGGTCAGTTTGAGAGGTTAGAGCAGGGGTAGATGTCTGTGTCAGATTATGAGGCCAGGCTCTCAAAGTTGTCTCGCCATGCTCTCATGATATTACCCACAGATGCTGAGAGGGTTCGACGGTTTGTGGCAAGCTTACATCCGGGAATCAGGACTTCCATGGCCAGAGAGGTAGAGATGGGTACCCCATATCAGCTCGTAGTCGAGATAGCTCGACTTATCGAGGGTTGACATGTGAGGGGCAGGGAGAAGGGTCAGCCAGGTCAGCAGAACAAGAGGGCCAGGTTTGCAGGCGACTTCAGAGGGGCTCCAGCTAGGGCCAGGGGTCAGTACGGAGGTGTCCAGTTCAGCAGGCCTTCCCATTCAGCACCTCCAGTACCTCCTAGGGTTGTTCCAGTCAGGCCCCAGTTTAGCGCCATGAAAGAGCGCTCCTATCATCCTTCAGCCATCCAGAATGCGCCCAGCAGTTATTCTAGCCATCAAAGATCCTCCAGTTCTTATCCTAGTGCTTTACCAGGGGATTCACACCGCTCTTCAGCTTGTCAGGGTTCCTCCTCTTCAGGGCAGCAAGCAGTAGTGCTAGGGGGTTGCTTCGAGTGTGGGGATCTGGGTCACGCATGGAGGTTTTGTCCCAGGAAGCGGGGCAAGGCCGTGCAGCAGAGCCAATAGCCTATGATTACAGCGCCAGCAGCACGACCACTTAGGGGTGGAGGTCAGATCGGTAGGGGCCGTCCTAGAGGGGGAGGCCAGTCAGGAAGGGGTCGTTCCGCTCCAGTTCGTCCTGGGGGAGCTCAGTCAGCGGGTTCTCCAGCCAGATTTTATGCTATTCCAGCCAGGGCAGACACAGTGGCATCAGACGCCGTGATTACAGGTATTATTTCGATCTGTGGTAGAGAGGCTTCAGTGCTATTTGATCTAGGGTCTGCATATTCTTATGTTTCAGCATTATTTGCCCATTCTCTGGATGTTAGTTGCGAGTCTTTGGGTTCTCCCTTGTATGTATCCACTCCTGTGGGCGACTCTGTAATGGTAGACCGGGTCTACCGGTCCTGTGTGATTACCTTATGTGAGTTTGAGACCAGAGCCGACTTGTTGTTGCTTGATATGGTTGATTTCGAGGTCATCTTGGGCATGGATTGGTTATCCCCTCATCAAGCTGTCCTGGATTGCCATGCCAAGACAGTTACATTAGCCATGCTTGACTCGCCGAGGTTAGAGTGGAAGGGTGCTTCAGTTAGTGCCTTCGGCCGGGTCATTTCCTTCATGAAAGCTTGGCACATGGTCGAGAAAGGGTGTTTGTCTTATCTTGCTTATGTGCGGGACACCACCGCCGAGTCTCCTACCCTTGATTCAATACTTGTCATTCGAGAGTTTCCGGATGTGTTTCCTTCAGATCTTCCAGGCATGGCTCCAGATACTCAGCCTATTTCTATTCCTCCTTATCGTATGGCTCCTAAGGAGCTAAAAGAGTTGAAAGAGCAGCTTGATGAGTTGTTGGCCAAGGGGTTTATTAGGCCGAGCGTGTCCCCGTGGGGTGCTCCAGTACTATTTGTGAAGAAGAAGGATGGGTCTATGCGGATGTGTATTGATTACCGCCAGTTGAATAAGGTGACTATTAAGAACAAGTATCCTCTGCCGAGCATTGATGATTTGTTTGACCAGCTACAGGGTGCTCATGTATTCTCTAAGATTGATCTGAGGTCGGGTTATCACCAGTTGAAGATTCGGGCTTCTGATGTCCCGAAGACTGCATTTCGCACCAGATATGGCCACTATGAGTTTTTAGTGATGTCCTTTAGCTTGACTAATGCCCCAGCAGCATTTATGGACTTGATGAATAGGATGTTCAGGCCGTATATCGACTCCTTCGTTATTGTTTTCATTGATGACATATTGATCTACTCCCGGATCCTGGGAGAGCACGAGCAGCATTTGAGAGTTGTACTTCAGACCTTACGAGAGCAGAAGTTATATGCTAAATTCTCCAAGTGCGAGTTTTGGCTGGAGTCCGTGGCATTTCTGGGGCATGTGGTTTCAGGTGAGGGTATTAAGGTTGATCCACAGAAGATTGAGGCAGTTCAGAGTTGGCCACGTCCTACGTCAGCTTCAGAGATCAGGAGTTTTCTGGGTTTAGCAGGTTATTACCGTCGATTCGTGGAGGGATTCTCTTCTATTGCCGCTCCACTGACTAGATTGACTCAGAAGAATGCTCCATTTCAGTGGTTCGACGATTGTGAGGCGAGCTTTCAGAAGCTCAAATCGGCATTGACTTCAACACCAGTGTTATCATTGCCTTCTGAGTCTAGTGTGTATACAGTGTATTGCGACGCCTCGCGCGTCGGGTTGGGATGTGTATTGATGCAGGATGGCAAGGCTATTGCTTATGCTTTGCGGCAGCTGAAGGTTCATGAAAAGAATTACCCTATGCACGATTTGGAGTTGGCGGCGATTGTTCATGCTTTGAAGATATGGCGACATTATTTGTACGGTGTATCTTGTGAGGTCTATACCGACCACCGCAGCCTGCAGTACTTACTCAAGCAGAGGGACCTTAATTTGAGGCAGCGGAGGTGGCTTGAGTTGTTGAAAGACTATGATCTCACTATTCTGTATCACCCGGGCAAAGCAAATGTGGTAGCAGATGCCTTGAGTAGGCGGGCAACTAGTATGGGTAGTTTGGCCTACATTGCAGCTGAGGAGAGACCTTTAGCCGGGGACATTCAGTCCTTGGCCAATCGCCTGGTGAGATTGGATCTTTCTGAGCCTCGTCGAGTACTAGCTCATGTGATTGCTCAGTCTTCATTATTGGGGGAGATTAAGGCTCGACAGTTTGATGATCCACGTCTAGCAGAGCTACGGGATACGGTTGTCCAGGGCAGGGCCAAGGAGATTACTTTAGGCGAGGATGGTGTTCTGCGACTCCGGGGCCGATTATGTGTTCCTAATATTGATGGCCTGAGGGAGAGGATTCTAGCAGAGGCTCATAATTCTCGGTATTCTATCCACCCAGGAGCTACGAAGATGTACCGTGATTTGAAGCAGCACTACTGGTGGAGGCGGATGAAGAAAGACATTGTTCAGCATGTGGCTAGGTGTCTTAATTGTCAGCAGGTTAAGTACGAGCATCAGCGGCCAGGAGGCTTGTTTCAGCAGATGCCCATTCCTCAGTGGAAATGGGAGCGTATCACTATGGACTTCGTGGTTGGGTTGCCTCGGACTTTGCGGAAGGTTGATGCGGTTTGGGTCATTGTGGATAGACTGACCAAATCAGCACATTTTATTCCTGTGGCTACTACTTATACTACAGAGAGGCTGGCTCAGATTTACCTTCGTGAGATAGTCCGGTTGCACGGTGTGCCGGTGTCTATCACTTCAGATCGGGGTCCTCAGTTCACTTCGCACTTCTGGAGAGCTTTGCACAGTGAGATGGGTACTCAAATAGACCTCAGTTCAACATTTCACCCTCAGACTGATGGTCAGTCAGAGCATACAGTTCAGATTTTGGAGGATATGCTCAGGGCTTGCGTGATTGATTTCGGGGGTTAGTGGGATCAGTTCTTGCCCTTAGCAGAGTTTGCTTACAATAATAGTTATCAGTCCAGCATCGAGATGGCTCCATTCGAGGCTTTATAAGGTCGGCGATGTCGTTCTCCGATTGGGTGGTTTGAGCCTGGCGAGGCCAAACTATACGGTACAGATCTGGTCAGAGATGCCTTGGAAAAGGTAAAGATTATTACGGAAAGGCTCCGTACAGCACAGTCTAGGCAGAAGAGCTACGCGGATCAGCGGGCACGAGATGTAGCATTCATGGAAGGAGATAAGGTTATGTTGAAGATCTCGCCGATGAAGGGCATTATGAGATTCGGAAAGAAAGGCAAGTTGCGCCCCAGATTTATAGGTCCTTTCGAGGTGTTGAAGCGGGTTGGAGAGGTTGCTTATGAGCTTGCTTTGCCCCTAGCCTTATCAGGAGTTCACACAGTTTTTCATGTTTCCATGCTTTGGAGGTATCACGCCGACTTCTCACACGTGGTTGATTACAACACTATTCAGTTAGATGAGAAGTTGGGCTACGAGGAGGAGCCGTTGGCTATTGTCTATAGGCAAGACCGCCAGCTGAGGTCTAAGACAGTTTCTGCGGTTAAGGTCCAGTGGAGGGGCCAACCAGTTGAGGAGGCGACTTGGGAGTCCGAGCAGGACATGCGGAGCAGATATCCACAGCTATTCAGCACTCCAAGTATAATTCTAGTCCCGTTCGAGGACGAATGTTTGTTTAAGAGGGGGAGAATGAAACGACCCAGCCGGTCGTTTTGCGTATTAAGATCCCGTTTCCTTAAATGAAACCTTCTATAGCGTCTATTCGTGCTTTATGACTCGCGGGAGCGGGTGGTTCGGGATTTGGGGACGATTTGGATGGTTTAGGAACACTTGGTTCCTTAAGGCTGGCCTATTTGGCCAAGTTTGACTTCGGTCAACACTTTGAGCAGACGACCTCGGAATCGAGTTCTGACAGCTCCAGTAGCTCCGTATGATGATTTTGGACTTGGGCGTATGTTCGGCTCGGGTTTCTGATGACCCGGGAGCGTTTCGGCGCCCGAAATAGAAATCAGGATTTCCTTAAGTTTAGAATTTGGCCTGGAACGGGACTTAATGCTATCGGGGTCCGAATGGAATTATGGGACTGGAAATAGTTCTGTATAGTCATTTACGACTTGTCTGCAAAATTTGGGGTCATTCCGAGTAGTATAGACCCGTTCGGCGCAATACCATGAATTCTAGAATTCCAAAGTTCTTAAGTTTGAATAATTTGGTTTTGGGGTTGAATTTTGAGTTCCGTTGCTGTTTTTCATGTTTCGGAAGTTCGAGCGAGTCCGTATCATGAATACAAACTTGCCGGGGCTTTTGGACGGGGTCCCGGGGGTGTTTTAGACCCCCGGGAACTAAGTTAGAAAAACAAGAAAATCCCTGTCTGGTTTCCTTCTCTGCGATCGCAGAGGGATGATTGCGATTGCAGAGAGGGATTTCTTCGTGGCTAAATTTTGTGCTCTGCGATCGCATAAGTCTCTTTCCCACTCTCTGCTATCGCAGACCTCACTCCTGCGATCGCATAAGCCTAACTCCTCACTCTCCGCGATCGTAGGCTCACTATGCGATCACATAGTGTTGTTGGGGGCTCAGGGCCATTTGTTCTCTGACTATTGAATATCTGCAATACAAAAATAACGTAGGAATTACCTGGTTCGTAGAATAAAAATACAACAGTGAAATGGGCAGAAACAACAGCGAAACAACGGCGAAAACGAGCAAAAATAGCAGTAAAATCGTATCTAAATGGCCGCAAAACTTTAGAGAAGAATCCCAGAATCAACTCTAAAAGACTCTCTTTTCTTTAAGGGTTTTTACTTTAAGAAGCACTCACAAAACTCATAATTTTCAGCTTATTATTAGTATTTAGTTGTTGATTTTTCTCAAAGATATGTATTTTTTTAGAGTGTAAAGGATGATCTCTAAGTGCCATAGAGTGTCTAGATAGTGTGGAAAGACCTCATCTTTATAGGAGAGGAGAAGGACCCTTGGGACATATTTTATTTGGCAAAAAATATGTTAAAACTGATAACTTTTTGATAGAAAATCTGTCCAAAACCAAAAGTCTAACCAGGAAATAGTATTCTTTGCCAACTGTGGATACATTTTTGGAGTATTATGCTCCAAATAGTCCCGAACAGTAAATCACAACCAAACATATACCATACACTCAAGTAGCCTTCAACTTTTATCAATAACAGTGAACCCTATTGATTCCAAGCAAACCAAGATACTAAGACATAAAATAAACTTCAACACATGAACTATTAACCAACATGGGCAAACAAAGCTCAATGATTAATGTCAAGCAGAACATGCGCTATCAGTGAAGCAATTTAACAAACCAACTAGACAAACATAATGAAAAACATATTAAATAAAAAAACAAGACAAAACTTAATTCTCAACTAAAATCCAAGAAAGCATAAAATTTAAGAATGAGGCAGAGGATTAGGATTTTACCATATACTCGAGTGTCCGGGCAATGGTGAAACAATTACGATAGGTAGTGGTTCGGGCTCGAGCACACTTATATTGTTGATATACACCAAAACCATAAATTTCGGTGAACCGGAAAATAGTTTTGGTATTACCAATTATAGAAACCTACTCAAGGCTGGATGCAAAAATGATAGGCAGTGAGGTTTTGGGTGGTTCTTAGTGGTGGCAGCGGCAGTGTTGGGCGGCCAGTGGTGGTTGCCAGAATACGGTCGCCGGAATTTCGACACGAAACCAATGCCAAATAGTAGCCCCCATCGAGTTATACCCATTTATGTGAAAATTAGGTGGAAATAAGGGCTCAATCCGAATTTGTGGAAAAGTGGCGGCTAGGTTTCTAGACTAGGCTAGATTTGGGGAAAGAAGTGAAAATTTGGGGGTTGTGGGGCTTGTATTCGTGTAGAGGAGGAAGAGGGGAAGATGATGATGTTGGTTGGAGGGCGTTTGGACGCCGGCAGGCGGCGGTGCCTCCATGGAGAGGGTGGCGGCGACACAGGAGGAGTGAGAAGAGAGGGGGTTCTAGGGTTTGTAAAATGAAAATAATTTGATCTTAAAAGGCCTTTTATACGCTAAGTGGAGTTATATCTGGGCTATTGGATCAAGGATAATGGAGGGCTCAGATTTCATCTTGATTTTTTTAAAATAAAGTGGCGTAGCTTCGCCTTGAAACTACATCGTTTGAATCTTCTCCTAGTAGCCACTCAATTAAACGTGATATTAAACTCTTATCCACCTGATCATTTTTATTTTAGATAATTTTTCTTAATCCTTTCTTATTAAACTATAATTATACAAAAAAATAATTAATTAAATAACTATTCAAATAATCAATTCACTAGATTAATTCACCAATTCAACAGTTAGTTAATTCCAAAAATGAAAAAACAACTATTTTTGGTATTTTTATGATAGGAATATGCAATTAAAGACACAAACATTGAGAAAAATATTTTAATACACAACAATAATGACTTTAGGAGGTGTTAAAATAGCGCAAAAATTAGGTGTTCACAACCCCGAACAACCATCAGGTCTCAAATCATGGCAAACTTCATGGTTGACTTCACGCCGACCCTCATACCTGAGGTTGAAAGAGAACTGTTAGTAAATTTGGGTACATCCTCGGGAGTATTGACCCTCTTTACAGACGGTGCTTCGAACACAAAGGGGTCCAAACTCGCAATCGTGCTGAAACCACCCACAGGTAACGTAGTTAAACAATCTATCAGAACCATATAAATTGATTAACAATGAAGCTGAATACAAGGTCATGAAATTAGGTCTCGAATTAGCCAAAGGCTTGGGAGCGGAGGTGATCGAGGCCAAATGTGACTCCCTCCTCGTGGTGAACCAGGTCAACGAAACCTTTGAAGTTCAAGAAGACAGAATGCAGAGATACTTGGATAAGCTACAGGTGACTCTACACCGATTCAAGGAGTGGACCTTGCAACATGTACCTCGAGATCAGAATAGTGAGGTCGATGCCTTCGCAAATCTAGGGTCATCGATCGAAGATAATGAACTTACTTCGGGAGTTGTCGTACAACTCATGAGATCGGTGGTCAAAGAAGGTCACACCGAGATAAACTCCAGAAGTTTGACATGGGATTGGAGAAACAAATACGTAGAGTATTTGAAGAAAGATAAGCTCCCATCGGATCCGAAAGAATCGAGATCCATATGCACAAAGGCAACATGATTCACCATGTTCGAAGACGAAACATTGTTCAGAAGGATGATCGATGGTCCATTAGCAATATGTCTGGGGCCAGGAGATACCGAATACGTTCTAAGGGAAGTCCATGAGGGCACTTGTGGAAATCATTCCGGTGTCGAATCATTGATTCACAAAGTGATAAGAGCCGGTTACTACTAGATCGGCATGGAGAAAGATACAAAGGAGTTTGTTCAAAAATGCGACAAGTGCCAAAGGCATGCACCAATGATTCACCAACCCAGGGAACTGCTCCACTCGGTCTTGTCCCTATGGTCGTTCATGAAGTAGGGAATGGACATTGTTGGCCCTATTCCATCGTCTCAGGTAAGTCTCAGTTTATTTTATTTATTGGTTCACAAAGCGATCAAAGTCGGTTACTACTAGATCGACATGGAGAAAAATGCAAAGGAGTTTGTTCGAAAATGCAACAAGTCCCAAAGGCATGCACCAATGATTCACCAATCCGGGGAATTGGTCCACTCGGTCATGTCCCCATGGTCGTTCATGAAGTAGGGAATGAACATTATTGGCCCTCTTCCATCAGCCCCAGGTAAGTTTCAATTTATTTTATTTATGACTTATTATTTCTCTAAGAGGGTTGAGGCACAGGCTTTCGAGAAAGTTAAGGAAAAGGAAGTCATAGACTTTATTTGGGACCAAATCATATGCCAATTCGGGATGCCCTCCGAGATTGTGTGCGATAATGGAAAGCAGTTCACGTTCAGCTAGTGACTAAATTTCTCGAGGATTACAAGATCAAAATAATCCTATCACACCTTATCATCCCAGCGGGAACAAACAAGCCGAATCAACCAACAAAACCATCATCCAAAATCTTAAGAAGGTACTAACGGATGCCAAAGGGAAATGGAAGAAAATCCTACCCGAGGTTTTTTGCGCATAACGCACAACATCGAAGTCTAGTGCCGGAGCTACCCCGTTCTCGTTAGTTTATGGAGTCGAAGCTCTGATACCGGCCGAGGTCAGAGAACCTAGCATTAGGTTCCAATATGCAGCGGAATAGTCAAATAACGAGGCCACGAATACGAGCCTAGAATTGTTGGATGAAAAACGTGAAGCCGCCATTGTCCGATTGGCTTCCCAAAAACAACGGATCGATAGATACTACAATAGAAGAGCCAATCTTTGACATTTTGGCATCGGGGATTTGGTGATAAGGAAAGCACCCTCAAAATCGAAATCCGAACGAAGGAAAGTGGGTCCAAGCTGGGAAGGACCGTACCAGATTCCTAAGGTCACCGGAAAAGGGTCCTACAAGCTCGAAACGATGAATGGGGAACAACTGCCGAACAATTGGAACAGATCACACCTAAAATGATACTATTGCTAAGGTACGACCCCTTTTTCTTTTTCATTTTTGTTTTAGACTAACACTTGCAGGTGGTCAACAAGAATCGGCGGTGGATTTCACAACGAATGAAATGAAGTCTTTAGGTCTGAAAACACGTGTTGCACTTTTTTTCCCTTAGACCGGTTTTATCCCAAATGGGTTTTTCGGCAAGGTTTTTAACGAGGCAACAATGGATCATGCTAACTTAGAATCAAGCCCAATTATGAATCCGCATCGAAGATCAATTCAACAATATCTGAGGTTCCTCTGCAATTAACCTCGAATACTGGGGGGGACTACCCCCGAATACACATTATCTTCGAATATCAACTCTAGCGAGGAAACAGTATCACACACGGATGGTCTCGATAGATAAGGTTTATTGTCATGGCCAAGCAGTTAGAACGAGTCGTTCCCACATAGGTTGATCGGTCCCTGACTTAAACATGTAAGCATGTATGACTACTTTGATAAGAGAAGTACTTTCCTTGCAAATATTCGATGCTCAAAATTTTTTCCTCTTTACATCTCTTGGAGAGCTTCGTATTATAACGAACCTAAGGGTAATACTTAACCAAAATACGAACGATTTCTCCCTAACTTGGGGACTACCGTTCACCTCGAACAACCCAAGTTATCGAGCCTCGGGGATTAAGACATAATAGGAATCTTCCCGATATCTAAAGCTTACGGCCACCCCATTTGGGGACTACTGTCTTGGGTAAGCCTGAACAAAAACAGGAAAATAAGCCCAATGGGCAGATCCCGAACTAAAAGGCTACGACCAATCTAACACGGCTCGGAGATGTCCGAATCCCGTAACGAAATAGGCCTTTGAAAAAGAAAATAATTCTTTCATAACTGGTTCTAAAAAGGCTACCCTCAGGGAAGGCCAGCTTTTTAGCCTAGTTTTCTTCGACTCGGGCATTATCGACCTCGGCCGCAATGTTGAAATCCTGGGCTTGAGCATCCAAGAGGTCTTCCCTCCGAGCTTTCTTCTTATCTATCATGCTCCTAGACTTGGTCTGGATGACCATGACGTCAATTTTGAATTGGGCCACCTTTTCATCAACTTTAATGACATCCGCGACCACCTCAGAATTAGCCTCCTTGAGCTTGTTGGCGGCCGTATCCAGTTGAGATTGAAGATTTTTTATCTTCTCAGTATGCACCGAGTATTTCTCTTTCACAACTTGAAGCTGAGTCTCGGCCGAATCCAACTTTGGTTGGACGGTCTCTTTCATCATGGCTAGGATATTCATGATTTTCATGAATGCCTCAGCCTCGACCTGTATCTCCTCCACCTCCTTGTCGAGTCGTCCTATCTGTAGAATCGGGCCATTAGTCGTTATCTCTAACTCATCTTCACTTTCATAAAGCATTCAGAATACCTGTTTGGCATGTCAGTGTGCTCGTCCCGAGCTGCAACCAAATCAGCCTAAAGCCTTTCCCTAAGGAGCCTATAAGTGTCGCTTTTCTCAATAAGGTTCTAAACCTCGGCCTTATGCTCCTCTCGAACTCTGAGGAAGGCTTCGTGATGCAACACTGAAGCCTGCAAATAACGAAGAATATGTTAAGAGTAATCTACAATTCTAAGTATAAAAGAAGTAAGAAAGCAATTCTCGAAGATTACCCGATTTAGAGCATGTTGAGACTCGTTCAACAAGAAGGTGGCCCCCACAGCATTCACCACGGCTTGGTCCTCTTCGTCACCAAGCCTCTCAGATAGCTGGCAACCCTGACAAGGCATAGAAGACTCGGGCATCCTCTGGGACAATAAGCACTAGATGCCGTTTACGACTTGGGTTAATGCTCGGAGCCGAAAATTGGTCCACCAACCTCGAGCTCAATGAATATCCAGTGGCACTCGGTAATAATATTTTCTTCGGCACCGGTAAATCATTGAATTCGGTAATGTCCCCAAGGGTATTAACTTTGATCTCATCGAAGAAGCCTTGGAGATTGATCCGATGACTATCCATCATGCTGGCCTCTCGAATCATGGTGTCCGAAATTTAGGGGGATTCCGTAATGTCAACCACCCTAAGCTCGACCCCAGGGACCTCTACCATTGCTTGGGGAGCCTTGCCTCCAGACTCTCTCTCCCCCGTCTTAGCTGGGGACAGGGCGGACTCTGTTTTTTCTGATCCAGGGATCTCGGCCGAAGCTCCTCATCGACTACCTACGGTTCGAAGGACTTTGTACCAAAGCGATAGCCCGCGCACGAGCCACCATCTTGGAGTTTTCATCTTTTTCTTCCTTCTTTTCAGACTCATCCCTTAATCGACGGATTGAATCTAAGGATATGGCACCGACATCCACCTTGGTCTTACGAGGTTTCCTTGCAGTCATTTCTTTTCTGAGCCTAGGGGACTCGGGGTATTTCTCTTTCTCTCGTTGGCCAGCTTTGGAGCTGATGGTTGGGGAAGGATTTCTTCATCATCGGAAGGGGTCCCATCGCAACATCCTTCCCGAGACCTGCAAAAGAAAGAGAGATAGGTTAGTTTATGAAAAGGCTGAAACAACAAACAATTTGAATAAGAAATTTACCATGGTTGCGGGCCTCACATAGACCCTTTGGTAGCTCCATACAAGCACGTTCGGAGTAAGGACTATGAGACACCAGGCATTCGACCCATCGCTTCAATTTTGGAAATGGGTCCGGCATCTGAGCCAAAGCTGCAACATCGAAACAGAGGTAAAGAAATATGTAAGGAAATGAAATGATAAGGCAAACTTTCGAGGAGAAAATACTTACGATTCATGTTCCACTTCTCCGGGAACGGCATGTCTTCGGTGGGAATCAGGTCCGACGTCCTTATTCAGATTCAAGAGGTAGCCCTTAGGCTTTCTAGTTGAGAGAGAATGATCTCTCGAACTTGAAGTAAAAGTAGCCCTTGGCCGTTGTAAATTTTGTATTTGGCCAATCTGGCCTTTGTAAGAAGATCGTTTTATGCATATATATAAGGCTTTCTACCATTTTCGGCTCTCAAAATCTTTTCCTTTGCTTTACCATTCATATTTACAAAGGTTGGAACGCCTTTGCATGAATAATAGGGTTGCATTGGAAGGGTTCGAACAAAACCTTGCCTTTCTGGTTAAGGCGTTATTCGGGGTTCGAAGTTACCAAAATTTTCTCCCGGAAGTATCTTAAATTTAAGATTTTGTCGAGGGTAGCCTTTAGAACCGGTTGTGAAAGAATTTTTTTCTTTTTCAAAGGCCTATTTTTGTTGTGGATTTCAGACGTCTCCGAACCATATTAAACTGGTCGTAGCCTTTTAGTTTAGGTGTAGCTTAGAGAGCTTGCTTCCCCGAGTTATCCAGGCTTTCCTAAGACAACAGTCCCTGAGAGGGTATGGTCGTGGCCTTTAAAATTCGAGGGTTGCCTAAAAGGTCTTATGCCCTCGATGCTTAATAGTTTTATTTGTTCGAATTTATTTTTCGGACGGCAGTCCCCGAGTGTGGGGGTTATCCGAACTCTGGTTATGATCGACCCTTGAGATCTTTTCCATAATAGATCAAAGTACGAAATTGTAAAGTAGAAAAACTGTTTCTAAGATATGAGATAATGGCAAAGAAAAATGCTTCTTTTTATTCTTGTGAAAAATGATTATACACGCGTACATGTTTTGTGCCAAGGCTCGAGCAACATATGTGGGCACGATTCATTTGATCGTTTGGACCTTACAAATCTTACCTATCGAGACCCCGCTATTATGAAGTAATTTTCTCGCAACAAAGTTGATATCCAAGGGCAATGCCCACAGTATTTGAGGTTGATTGTAGAGGAACCTCGAATACTGTTAATACATTCCTTGACACCAATTTGTGATCGAACTTTGATTATAAGTTAGCATGATCCGATGTTGCCTCGTTAAAAACCTTGCGAAAAACCCCATTGGGACAAAAATGATTCAAGGGAAAAAGAGTGCAATGCGTGCTTTCACACCTAAAGGCTTTGTGCCGCTCCTTGTCGATAACCTGCAAGTGTTAGTCAAAAATAGAAAGAATTGAAATGGGGTCATACCTCAGCAGTAATATTGTTTGAGATGAGTTACGTTCCAACTGTTCGGTAGCTGCTCCCCGTCCATCGTTTCGAGCTTATAGGACCATTTCCCTTTGATCTCGAGAATCTGGTACGACCCTTCTTAGTTCGGACCCAATTTCCCTTCATTTGGATTTCGAGTGTTCAACGTGACCTTTCTCAGCACCAAGTCCCCGACATTGAAATATCGAAGTTTGGCCCTTTGATTGTAATACCTTTCGATCCGCTGTTTTTGGGCAGCCAATCGAACAAAGGAAGCTTCACACGGTTCAACCAATATCTCCAAGCTTATATTCATGGCCTCATCATTTGATTCCTTCATCGCATACTGGAATATATTGCTCGGATCCCCATCTTCGATCAATATTAAAGCTTCGACGCCAAACCAGAGAGAACGAGGTGGCCCCGGTACTGGACTTCGAAGTGGTGCGATACGCCCAAAGGACTTCGGGTAGGATCTATCTCCATTTCCCCTTGGCGTCAGTCAACCTATTCTTGAGGTTTTGGATTACGGTTTTGTTGGTCGATTCAATTTGCCTATTCCCACTAGGGTGATAAGGTGTTTGCCTATTCCCACTAGGGTGATAAGGTGTTTGCCTATTCCCACTAGGGTTTTGTTGATCTTGTGTTCTTTGAGAAATTTGGTCACGTTGCTGCCAATAAACTGTTTTCCGTTGTCACGTGAAATTTTGGATGGTATTCTGAATCGACATATGATATGGTCCCAAATGAAGTCGGTGACTTCCTTTTCCCTGATCTTCTGGTATGTGCTTCGACCCATTTAAAGAAATAGTCAGTCATAAACAAAACAAATTAAGCCTTATCTAGCGCAGATGGAAGAGGGACGACGATGTCCATCCCCCACTTCATGAACGACCATGGCGATAAAATCGAATGTAGAAGCTCCCCGGGTTGATGAATCATCGGAGCATGCCTTTGACACTTATCACATTTTTGCACAAACTCCTTCACATCTTTTTCCATATCAATCCAGTAATAGCCGGCTCTGATTACCTGTCGAACCAATGATTCAACGCTTGAGTGGTTCCCCCATGTTCCTTCATGGATTTCCCTCAAAGCATATTCAATATCTCGCGGTCCCAGACATATTTCTAGCAGACCGCCGAACGCCCTCATGAGTAAGGTTCCATCTCCGGACAAGCTAAATTGGGCCGCCTTTGTGTGTAGGGCCCTCAATTCCGTTGGATCTGAGGGAAATTTTCTGTTCTTCAAATACTCTATGTACTTGTTTCTCCAATCCGAGGTCAAGCTTGTGGAGTTTATCTCGGCATGACCTTCTTCGACCACTGACCTCATGAGTTGTATGACATCCCCCGAATTTATTTCATTGTCTTCGACCGATGACCCTAGATTTGCGAGGGCATCGACTTCGCTATTTTGATCTCGAGGCACATGTTGCAAAGTCCATTACTTGAATCCGTGTAGAGTTACTTGTAGATTATCCAGGTATCTTTGCATTCTTCCCTCCCGAACTTCAAAGATTCCGTTAACCTGGTTCACAACGAGGAGGGAGTGACATTTGGCTTCGATCACCTCCGCTCCCATGCCTTTGGCTAGTTTGAGCCCTGAAATAATGGCCTCATTGTTAGTCAATTTTTTAGTTCTGATATATTTTCTAACTACGTACATGTGGGCAGTTTTAGTACAATGCCGAGTCCAGATTCTTTTACGTTCGAAGCACTATCCGTAAAGAAGGTCCAGATTCCCGAAGATGTACCCGATTTCACTAACAATTCTCATTCAACTTCGGGTACGAGGGCTGCCGTAAAGTCGGCCATGAAGTCTACCAAGATTTGAGACTTGATGGTCGTTCGGGGTTGATATTCAATATCGTACCCGCTGATTTATACAACCCATTTGGCCAATCGACCTGAAAGTTTGGGCTTATGCAAAATATTTCAAAGTGGATATGTCGTTAAAAAACATATGGGATGGCACTAAAAGTATGGTTTTAGTTTCCTAGAGGTGCTTATCAAAACGAGCGCCAGTTTTTCTAGATGGGGATACCTGGTTTCGGCCTCACCTAAGGTCCAACTAACATAATAGATAGGGAATTGCGTACCTTGTTCTTCTCGGACCAAGACTCCACTTACCGCTATCTCTGAGACTGCTAAATACAAGTAAAGTTGCTCGTCCGCTTTGGGTGTGTGAAGTAGAGGCATGATCGATAAGTACCGCTTTAGTTCCTCCAAGGCATGTTGGCATTCTGGAGTCCACGTGAAATTCTTCTTCTTCTTCTTCAGTAACGAGAAGAATCGGTGACTCTTATTTGAGGATCTCGAGATAAATCGCCCCAGGGCGGCTACGCGCCCCGTTAGCCTCTGCACGACCTTTACGTTGTCTACTACCGTGAAGTCCTCGACATCTTTGATTTTATAGGGGTTGATCTCGATTCCTCGATTGGATACCATGAAGCCGAGAAACTTGCCTGAGCCGACCCCGGATGCATATTTTTTTGGGTTGAGCTTTATGTTGTACCTCTTCATTTTACTGAAAGTTTCCTGCAAATGCTTCAAATGGTCCTCTGCTCGCAGGGACTTAACTAACATGCCATCTATATAAACTTCTATTTATTTTCCTATTTGTTCTTTGAACATCCGATTTACTAGGCATTGATATGTTGCACCAGCATTTTATAGTCCGAATGGCATTACATTATAACAGTAGGTGCCATACTTAGTGATAAACGAGGTTTTTTCCTGATCTTTCAGGTTCATCTGTATTTGGTTGTACACGGAGTAGGCGTCAAGAAAATTGAGAATCTCATGGCCAACTGTGGCATCGATCATACGATTGATATTAGGCAAAGGAAAAGAATCCTTAGGACATGCTTTATTCAGTTCTTTGTAATATACACACATCCTAAGTTTATTCCCCTTCTTAGGACTACCACTACATTCGCTAACCATTGGGGATACTTTACTTCCCAAATGGATCCTATTTTAAGAAGTTTGGTTACATCGTCCTTGACGAAGGCATGCTTGACTTCGAACTGGGATCTTCTTTTTTGCTTCACCGGATGGAATTTCGGATCCAGGCTTAGTTTGTGAGTGGTGATTTCCAGTGGGATCCCTATCATATCAATATGGGACCAAGCAAAGAAATACATGTTAGCTTTAAGGAATTGAATAAGTTTTCCCATGTGCTCGGGGGCTATCCCCGTGCCTAGGTAAACCTTTCGTTTGGGCTGATGTTCGGTCAATGTGATTTGTTCTAGCTCTTTGATCGTCGACTTTGTGGCGTCGAAATCATCAGGGACTATGAAAGACCGAGGGACCTCGTAGTCATCATCCTCTTTAGTCCCCTGTTTCTCTGATTGGGTCGAGGTCGGTATCTGTGATTGCGATTTGGCCTCCTGTTTTCCCTTTGAATCCGATCTTTTTAATGAGAGTGCCGATATTGGTATCACTTCATGGACCGCGAACATTTATTTAATGGAGGTTTTCTCCTATTAGACAGTTTTGACTCCCTCTAGTGTCGGGAACTTTAGAACCTGGTGAAGGGTCGAGGGTACTGCCCTCATGTTATGGATCCATGGCCTTCCGAACAAGGTGTTACACCTCATGTCACCCTCGATTACATGGTACTTCGTTTCTTGGATGGTCCCGACCACGTTCACTAGCAAAGTTATTTCGCCTTTGGTGGTTTTGCATGCCATGTTGAATCCGTTAAGTACTCGGGCCGCAGGCACAACTTGATCCTGTAACCCGAGTTGTTCTACGACCCTCGATCGAATGATGTTGGCCGAGCTTACTAGATCAATCAAAATACATTTAACTTGAGTTTATCAATAAGAACAGATATTACCAATGCGTCGTTACGGGGCTGTAAGATCCCCTCTGCATCCTCGTCATTGAAAGACAAATTCCCTTCCGGTATATAATCCCAAGTTCACTTTTCTCTTGTGATCCACACCTTGGTGCGATTGAATACGGGTCCCTGAGGAATATCGACCCCTCCAACAATCATGCGGATGATGTGTTGTGGCTCCTCTTGCTCGTTCTGTCTGTTTGAATCTGTGTTCCTGAAGTGGTACTTAGCCTGATCGCTTAAGAATTCCAAAAGATGCCCCTCGTTGAACAACCAGGCTACCTCCTCCCTCAGCTGTCTGCAATCTTCTGTCCTATGGCAATGGGTGCCATGATACTTGCACATTTGATTAGGATTTCTCTAGGCCGGGTCAGTCTGCCGAGGTCGAGGCCACCTAGTGTCTTTGATGCACCTGATGGCTGATACGATAGCTGACGCATCAACGTTAAAGTTGTATTCCCATAGCTGTGGTGCTTCTTTGGGCTCAACCTTCCTGTCGAAACCACTAATGCTCATGAACCCTCGAGAGCTCTTACCTTGATCATTTCTTCTATCACCTCGAACGGGGTTGCATCCAGGCCCGTTGTTTCTCTAGTCTCCACTGTATGGATGGTAACGATCTCTGCTTGACCGTGGTTCCCGATCAATATCCCTTTTAACTTTGTCGACGGGCCTGATAGGATAAACGGACCCGGAAGGAGTTCCCAAATGGTCGTATTCGACCCTAATCTTCGACTAATACTAATTATGCACATCATCCCAGGTAACAGCTAGGTATTCGATCAAGTTCTGATTTAATTATTGTGAGGCCACCGAGTGTCGTACGTTTAATCCGTGAGTTCAGGCATGAACAACCCAATCATCGACAACCGGTGGTAGATCCATGTGTTCCATCTGGAACCGAGACACAAACTCTTTGAGCATCTCGTTATCTTTCTGCTTTACCTTGAAGAGGCCCGACTTCCAAGTCTCGACCTTTAAGGCTCCAGCGTATGCTTTAACGAAGGAATATGCGAGCATGGCAAAAGAATCAATGGAGGTGGAAAATTACGGTACCATATCATCGCTCCCTTTGATAGTGTTTTCCCAAATTTCTTCAACAATACGGACTCGATCTCATCGTCTTCCAGATCGTTCCCCTTAATTGCATATGTGTAAGAGGTGATGTGCTCGTTGGGGTCTGTTGTTCCATTGTACTTGGGAATTTCTGGCATGCAGAACTTCTTGGGAACTAGTTTAGGGGTCGCGCTCGGGGCGAAGGGATTTTGTACAAACTTCTTTGAATCCAAGCCCTTCAAATTCGGTGGTGCCCCCGGAATTTGATCAACCCTGGAGTTATAGGTTTCCACCTTCTTGTCATTTGCTTCAATCTTCTTCTTCCCCGATTCAATTCGCTTTGTTATCTCCTCGAGCATCTTCATGATAGCGGGGTCGATCCCTGATTCATTTCCATTTGATCTTCTCGACACCGGTTCGACCCTATGAACAGCTTCCTATGATGGATCGAGCTCGAACCTGCTCGGTGCATGATTCTGATTTTGGAGTTGTGTTATTACAGCTTGTTGAGCTTGCAACATTTCGAATATTATTCGAAGGTTGATTCCACCTTCTTCATCGCCCTGTGTGTTCTGACCGGCTGAACGAACGTCTCCGCGGACGCTATTCTCGGGGTCGACGGCCAGATTTACTTTAATGGCAATATGGGAACTGACGTCGGTTGGGTCAGCGGCCAGAACACCATTGAGGTCAACTGGAGGCACTTCGTTCTCTAGGGCGACTATGTTGTCGTTTTAGCCGTGAAAACCAAGGCCATTGTTGACGTGTGTGGGTGCTGTTTGAGAGTTCGACATGATGATCCTGGAATAAAAAACACTCACAAGAAGAAGTATAAAATAGTGTGTGTTACAAAAATTAGCACCAGACAACCACTATTATCCTTAGCCCCACGTGGGTGCCAAACTGTTTACCCTAAAAACGGATAACAACTGAATTTATATGTGGCTTTAAAGATCGTGATTTTACTTGGCACAAAATGAGAAAATACGCAAATTGATATTAATTATTGACTGTAAAGAAAAGCAAACCAAATGATATGTGCATCCTTGGCCCTCGAGCTAGGTCGCCTTCGATCGAAACATATATTCTACTAGAAAATATGAATAGAACAACAAAGTATTGAAAGCTCAAGAGAAAAGTAGTATATTGCTTTGAATAGTGTTCATCTGATGTACTTTACAAATGATCAGACCCCCTTTATATAGTAGGGGAGTCCTACACTTAATACAATCCGAAATACAGTAAGAAATCACATGATTAGCTGATTAATCGGCATCCTCTTAATACGTGCCGAGATTTCTGTTGTGATCCTCGTCCGATCGCGGATATCTTGGCTTTCTATTAGTTGGCTCGGCAGGCTTCCCTCGATCTTGCTCGATCTAACCCGCCCGGTCTCGATCTTGGATGATCTCGATCTCGATCGGTCCCTGAGTCACGAGCTTGGCAATCTAACTTCGTGTCACGGTCCGGTATGACATGGGGTCGAACCTTGACCCGTCACGCCCCAGACTCAATTAGTCATACGAAAAGGGCAAGCCCGATTTTGACTGTATACACTCGCTTACCCAACAAATGATATTATCATAGCCGATAATGGTTCTAGAATCGAGTATGGAAATTGAGAGTAACTCTCATGTTGTGACTTATGAAGAGCTAAGAAGCAAGGAAAACAGACAGATGAATAGAACATACAAATTTACTAGATTTATTTGTAGTTTCAAAACACACACAAGAAGTCTGGTACTTTCAATGATGTGTAGGTGGCACACATTGAATCTCCATATAAGTCCATCTATAATCTTGTACTTTTTTTAATTTGTGCGAGGTTAAGATAATACAGAACAAAGTCCACATTGAAATTGATAAGAAAAAAAGCTAAATAAGGTAAGGATAAACTTAACCGTATGATGTCTCTTAGAAAATATGTGAGTTTGATTCAATCAAATAGTATCATACCATGTTGTTAAGAATATCTTTAAATGTATCATCGAAAGTCCACTTTTTTTGTTTAATTCCACGGTAGATATCATTAGAGAATATAATCGATACTTTGATTCGGAGAGAAAGGAAAGCAAGTCCAAGTTGAGCACTTTTGGGAAACAACTTTAGGCGTCTCATATTTGTGTTTTGATATTTCTGTGTCTCGAGGCAATGCACAAAAGCATAACTTCTTTGCTTGGACAAAATACACGTAGACTTGCCACTCATTATCTGCTACCCCTTCCAAAATCCTTATCATAAATACCTCATTCCAAGTCATACACATGCATTTAACATGTATCTTCTTGATCAAAAAGAAAGAAAAAAAAAGGATATATTTTCTTATAAGAAAAAAGTAAAAAAAAAAAGAGTTTCTTTTAAGCTTGACAATGAAATTTCCTTCAATTCTGATGCTTGCAATATGAAGAGTTTTCTCATGCAATTTATAACCGGCTTGACCAAGCTTTTCCAGGGTCAAAGTATTTTTCTTTTAAAAATAAAAATATTTTTTTTCAAAAAAAGTGTTTTTGAGTAGAAACCGAAAAAGTAGCTTCTCCTCAAAAGCACTTTTTCGAAAATCATTTTTGACAAAAATACACTTAAAACCACTTTTTAAAAACTTGGCCAAACACTAATAGCTTGTTTGTTTGGCCAAGCTTTTAAAATCAGCTTATTTGAGAGATGTTTTTTTTCAAAATTGTTTTCTAAAAAGTACTTTTGGTGAGAAGCAGTTTGTATGTGGCTAATTAATTTGAAAAGCACTTCGGAGCAACAATTTGTGTTTGGCCAAACTGTAAAAAATCTCTTTTAAGTGTATTTTTCTCAAAAGTGTTTTTCAAAAAAGTGCTTCCGAAAAAAAGCTACTTTTTTCTGCTTCTGCTTCCGCTCAATAACACTTTTTTCTTTTAAAAGCTTGGCCAAACACTTTAATATTGAAAAAAAAAACTTATTTTTTTTGCCTCGGAGAAGGTTGGACAAACATGCCACAAATTACTGTGTTTATAAGTGCTTTCAAAATTAATTAGTCAAACACAAACAATTTTTTATTAAAAAATACTTTTCAAAAGAATACTTTAAAATAAATATTTCTCTAATTTAAGAAGTTTGACCAAATAGGCTGGTAGGCATGTAGTAACATCCCTACGTGTTTGTCTTGAAACGAAAATTTCATACTTGCTGACAAGGATCCCATATATCCTACCTGGCTTTATTGCATTCTTTTGACTTCAAAAACTATAAAAAAGTTAGTTTTGGAAACTAAAAGATAAAAGGGACTCCCACAAAAGCACAAGTAACATGAGGACTCAGGAGATAGAATATATAGCTTTATAATAATTGATAATAAAATAATAATAATAATAATAATAATAATAATAATAATAATAATAATAACGCTTTAGTAAATAAATTATTTCTAGATGATTTAACTTATATCTAGGGATGTTCATTTGGATCGGATATCCGAAATCCGAACCGATTCATTCAATTTCGGATTTCGGATTGGACCAGATTTCGGATTGTGTTTATAAAAGTTTCGGATTTCGAATCGGATTCGGATTGGTATATTTTAATCCGACCCGATCCGAAATCCGAAATTATTAGGCAATGTATAAATACTACACTTTAATTTCGGATAGTCAGTACTTTCTTTACATCTTCCTCCAAGTTATTACCTTTACAATTGCTAGAGTTAGCTATATTGGCACCATAGTACTCTCATAATTGTATAAACATGAATTTTTCTTAATGCATTGCCTCTTTTACAAAGAAAATATACATATTAGTTTGCAACATTGAGGCATTTACGATCCGAAATCCGATCCGATCCAAACTTTAAAATCCGAATCCGATCCGATATAATTCGGATCGGATTCGGATTGCATTTTCTAGAATCCGAAATCCGAATCCGAAATGTACTAAATCCGATCCAATCCGATCCGTGCACAGCCCTACTTATATCTAGTGACAATGTAATGAATTTTTTCTACTATTAGTGTATTTAAATATGGTGAAGAAGTTTACGTACTTTATTTTGAGGTTGCTTATATTATTTATTATGAGCAGAAATTACATGTAATAGCCTTGTAAATGACATATTAGTAAAAAAAAACAATTTTTTTTACAGTATCATTGTATAGAGTTAACCTTTTGCAAAAACATTCACCAAAAAAAGAAGAAAATCGTATATCATGTCTGCAAAACATAAAAAGAAAAAAAGAAGCCAAAAAGACCCGAGCATAAGAATAAGAAGCTAAAAGGTAATCCACTCGGTCACTGATATCGATTGTTGAGTTTGACAGCAATGTATATTAGTATTAGCAAATAGTTATTTTTTTTAAATAAAAAAAAAAGTTATTAGCAAATTGTATATATTTTTTAAAAAGCAAATAGTGCATTTTCTTTATGTTTTTGCCAGTTGTAATTTTATGCATTTAGGGGTCATTTGGTTGCCGGTTAGAGTTATGCATGTATTAATTATACGTGTATCAGTTATATAAGTATTAGTTATGTATGTATTAGTTATGCAGGAATAAGTAATGCGGGGATTAGTTATGCATATATTAGTCCTTGAATAATGCACGTGAAATTCAAAAAAAGAAAAAAGGCCACACTAATTGTAGTGTATATAATTCTCTCTTGGGTTTTGGTTGAATTTTTTGCTATATTATTGTACACCGTATTCAGTAATTCAGAAACATCATGGCACAAGATTGTTATTTGCTGGAGAAAACAACAGTGAAAAGTTTGCTGGAGAAAATGACAATGATTTGTGGTAAATTTATAGGGGTAAATTTGTTATTTCAGTATTTTATTCATGTATTACTAATATATGTATTAGCTATTCCATTTTCTTCCCCGCATAAATAATACATTGATTGACGCATAACTTATACATGTATTATTTATGTAGAATTGTAAAATACCAACCAAACATGGTATTAGTTATGCTGAATTTGTACAAAATAACTAAAGACTACCAAACATGGTGTAAGTTATGTTACCCCTAATACATGAATAACTTTCCCCCTAACCGGCTACCAAACGACCCCTTAACTTCTACTCGCAGTAGTAATCGAGGAGTTCCTCTTAAAAAGATTAAAAGAGGCAGGGCTATAACTTAACATTGTTTACCCTTAAAATCGGATAACAATTGAATTTATAAGTGGTTTTAAGGATATGTGATTTCACTTGGCACAAATTGAGAAATATGTAAATTGATATTAGAAATTAACTATAAAATAAAGCAAACCAATGTAATGCGAGCTTTGGCCCTCGAGCTAGGTCGCCCTCGAACCAACTAAGTATGTAATTAAAAAGTATAAACTAAACATCAAAGTAAGAATGCTTAAGAGAGAAAATGTTATATATTGCTTTGTTATGCGTGAATGTGATGATTACAAAATGTTTAGAACCCCCTTTATATAGCAGAGGAGTTCTACTTATGGTATAATTCTAAATACAATAAGAAATCCCATGATTAACTAATTATCTGGCCTCGACTTGATATGTGCCAAGATTCTCGCCGAGATCCTCACTCGATCTCGGATATTTTGGCTTACCTTTTCCCGACCAGGTAAACCCCCTTCGACCCCTGTTCCGCTCGGTCTCGATCTTAATTGATCGTCATCTTTGTCCGACCTTCTAATTAGGGGTTCAACAACCTAACTTCATATTGAGGCTCGATACAATATAGGGTCGAACTGTGGTCTATCATGATCCAACCTCGACTAATCACTAGAAGGGCAGGCTCGTTCTGACCGTATACAGATAGTCTCCTCCTTTCTCAAAAATAAGATGATGAGAAACGACATCAATTCTCGAGCTTAATCTTTTCGATTGATGATGTCATTGACTAGCTCGATCATGACGCAAGAAACGAAATGTCCCGTCGGTCTAGTTAATAAGGCATTAAACGCTTGTCAGGTGCTGGTCAGCCACTAGGCAACTCTGAACCGTCGCCTTCAACCTATAAAACTTTGAATCTTTCTTCATTCAAAACTTTACAACTACCACCTTTCCTGCTTTTGCTCTCACAGAATTCTTGCTTCTTAATTTTTTCTGAACCTTAATCAATTTCTTCGCTTTCTACTTTTCACAAATGGCAAAAACTTCCAAAACTGTGCCATAAAAGAGGCTCCTTCTTCATCACGCTTTGCCGGCAACGCAGTTGCGATGGATTCCCACCCTGCGGGAATACGTTCCGACGGGGTGCCCGACGGTTGCCGACTTCAAGATAGAGAAGACCCCCTCGGTGCAGGGTCGATGTGAGCCGATGTCAAGGTACATGCGTACCATCACTGATGGCCTCCTCGATAAGGTTAAAGAGGAGTGCAACTGAGTAAATAAGGACGTGGTCGTTCCCTTCCTTGAGGAATCGATCACCACATACGTAGAGGGGTATCTAAGTGTTTACACTTACCCTTTTACGTTTAGCCCCCTGGGCCCTGTAATAGTTGCCTTCTGTAAAAGGTACAACGTTACCCTAGACCAAATTCACCCGTCGTTCTGGAGAATTGTCGTTCTTATCCGCTTCTTCACCAGCAAGATAGAGGGATGCTCATTTACCTTCGATTATCTCATGCGCCTATACAGTCCCCAGATCTATCAAGGACTAATTAAGCTCTCTCGTCGAGCCAGCAAAGCCCCGTTCTCCAGTCTTGACGAGACCCGCGATCGAGGCTGGATGGGCAGGTTTTTCCAAATAAGGACATCGGACCTGATCCCTGCTGAAGATATGCCTTTCCCGTAGAGGTGGAATTTTAATCGTAAGTGTTTTTACCTTGAGTACTCGTTTTTCCATTCTTACTTTCTTCAAACGTTGCTTAATTTTACTTTGTTATTGCAGTTGTGGCCCAGATGCCGGACCCGGTTCCGGAGTTAAAAAGATGGGTCGAGAGTCTAGTATATCAGAGGCCCTATTCAGAACGGGCTTGGATGGAGATTTCCAAAGGTCGATAGGAGGCTCACAACCATGGTAAGCTTATACTTTTTATTTGTTTGTCACTTTAATTTTTTCTAAACTAACTTTCTTTCTTTTCTATGTAGATCTCGGGAAGGATGTCCTGATGGGACCTCCTATCGGAGACGAAGAAGTCCTCCCTCAACCATCAGTTCCGAAGCCGGCTAAGGAAAGACGAGGAAAAGGGCCATGAGTCCCCTAGGTTCAGAAAAGAAGAAGCCTGCGAGGTTTTGCAAAGAAACCTCGCAGGCCTAAGGGAAACGTCTTTTCCTTGTCTATGGAATTAGTTCAACGGATAATGGACAAGTCCGAATATGAGGAGAAAGAATAAGAAATCGGGCTAGTGGTTCGTCCGCGAGGCCCAGCACGCACTAAACCAGGTAACCTTCGAACTTTATTTCATACTTCCTTTGTACTTGTAGATTTCTTAACACATTTTCTCTTTCTTTTGTAGGCGTCGGTGCTGCCCCACGAAGCCTTCGTCAGGGTCTGAGAGGAGCATAAGGCCGAAGTTCGTAGCCTTACTGAGAAAATTTATCGGCTCCTCAATGAAAGACTTCGGGCCGATCTGGTTGCAACTCGGGAGGAAAATACCGACATGGCCGAACAGGTATTTTGAATGGTCCATGATAGTGATGCCGAGTTAGAGATAACAACTAATGACCCAATTCTGCATATCCAACATAAGCTCGAGCAGATCGACCAGCTCAGCAAGCAAGTGGATGACGTTCGGACTGAAGCCGATGTTTTTAAAAGAAGCATGGATGTCTTGGCCGCGATGAAAGAGACTGTCCAGGCTCAATTGGAATTGGCTGAGACTTAGCTTCAAGCTGAGAAAGAGAGGAACTCAGTGCAGACTAAGAAGATCAAAGAGCTCCAGTCTCAGCTGGATTCGGCTGCTAGCAAACTCGTGGAGGCTAAATCTGAAGTGGTCAAGGCCGGCATCCGGGCCGATGAAAAGGTGACTCAGTTCAAAATCGATGTTGAGACCATCGAGACCAAAGCCAGAATCATGATCGATCATGAAAAGTGGCAAGCTCGTAGGGAGGCCCTCGAAGATGCTCAAGCCCAAGATTTCAATAATGCGGCCGAGATTGACAATGCCCGTGCGAAGAACACCGGGCTCGGAAGTTGCCCTTCCCCGAAGATGAATTCGATGAGATTGAAGAAGAAGATCTCGAAGACAGGGATGCCGCTTCCGATGAAGACCAAGCTTCATAGGACTTAGTATTTTTTGTCCTTCTTTTTTGTGCTTTTTTTTTCGGGGCCGTTTTCGGGTCGTTGTATAGAATTTCGATTGGGACATGTGGCCCTTGTAAGTGATTTAGACATATATATATATATATATATATATATATATATATATATATATATATATATATATATATAACCTCTATTCCCTTTTGTCTTATAAAATTATGTTCTAAGGTCCGAGGTTGAGACAGTTTTCTTGAAACCAAATTAGTATAGCACTTAGGCTTTATGATCGAGCGNAAAAACCTATTTGGGACAAAAGCGGTCTAAGGAAAAAAGAGTGCAACGCGTGCTTTCAGACCTAAAGACTTCGTGTTGAAGAATCCATTGATGTCTCTGGTCGAACACCTGCAAGAGTTAGTTTAAAATAGAAACGAAAACGGAAGAGGGACCGTACCTTAGCAGTAGTATCGTTTTAGGTGTGATATGTTCCAATTGCTCGGTTTTGTTCACCGTTCATGTGCCGAGCTTATAGGATCCCTTTCCGGTGACTTCGAGAATTTGGTATGGCCCTTCCCAGTTCGAACCCAGTTTTCCTTCATTCGGATTTCGGCTGTTGGGGTGATTTTTCTTAGCACCAAGTCCCCGATGTTAAAATGTCAAAGATTGGTTCTTCGATTATAGTACCTTTCGATCTGCTGTTTTTGGGCGGTCAACTGGACGAGGGCGGCTTCGTGTCTTTCATCCAACAATTCTAGGCTCGTATTCATGGCCTCGTTATTTAACTCTTCTGTTGCATATCGAAACCTGATGCTAGGTTCTATGACCTCGACTAGGATTAAAGCTTCAACGCCATAAACTAACGATAATGGTGTTGCTCCGGTACTAGATTTTGATGTTGTGCGGTATGCCCATGTCGCGCCCTCTTTTTCCTCGCGGAGGCCGGGTTTCGACATTTTTGGGGCAACTCCCTTCCTTTTGGGATGGGGTATGGGATTTGAAGAGTCGCCACCTAACTGATTAAGGTGCGTTAGGGCACCTAAAACAAATAACTCATGAAACCAATTTACATCACCAGAGATTGGTAAAGGCTCGAAATTACCTTGAGGGGAAGGTGTTAGGCACCCCTCGAGGTCCACAACTGTGGGTCCCGGCCAAACTCATTTTAAGCGAAGTAGTCTTTAAAGGGAAAATAAAAAATTTAAAACAAATAAATATTACTTTTAAAAACAGGAATTAAGGGGGGTCCTAAGTTTTTTAGCCTATAGGATCATTTCCATGCAATACTCGGTAACCTTCCCCAAATTGAGGTGTTACGCGTAGTATTAGCGCACAGGTCATCATCTCCTTTACTACCAAGTTACTATCTTTTCAGTTGTTACCTAAGCGTCCTAATAACTTCTAATGCATACCTTACGCGTGCACTACCCGTCCCTTATTTACGGCTCTGGAGGTATTTAGGACCTCTATTTAAGGTGGTTCTAGACTCACCTATGTTGCTTAAAATGAGAAAACTAAGCGACAAAAAAAAGTCAAGTAGGTCTGTCACATAAAGAGAAAATAGGGGCTCATTTAACCTCCGTAAGTAAACAGCAAATGCACGCCATTCAAACAGACAATTTTAATGATTAAGACCCTATAGGTAGGATATCTAGATGAGCATAAACAGGATATAACAGCTTTATTAAGCGAGCAACGATTCCTATCAGTTTGCCTACTGATTTTTTAATATTCTAAATCTGGACATGTTTCAAGCAGCAAGAAATCACAGTTTTTAAAACCAGAGTTCTTAATTATCCTACAGGCTTGCCTAAGTGATAACCGGGCAAATGGTATCTAAACTGTTAATTAAAGACTATAGGCATACTTTCTAAGTGTTGGATTGCGTGGATTACATGTTATGGCTCCTCGGGCTCATTCTGTCTCTTTGAATCTCTATTCTTGAAGTGGTTCTTAGCAATCGCTTATGAATTATAAAATATTCCCCTCGTTGAACAAACGATCTACCTTCCCCCTCAGCTGTCTGCAATCTTCTGTTCTATGACCATGGGTGCCATGATACTTGCACTTTTGATTAGGATTTCTCTGGGACGGATATGTCTGTAGAGGTCGGGGCCACCTGGTGTCCTTGATGGCCCAATGGTTGATACAATAGCTGATGCATCTACATTGAAGTTGTATTCCGATAGACGTGGCGCTTCTTTGGGATCGACATTCCTGTCGAAACCACTCTTACTCATGAGCCCTCGAGAGCTCTGTCCTCGATCATTTCTTCTATCATTTCGAACGGGGTTGCGTCCAGGTCTGTTGTTTCTCTGATCTCCACCGTATGGATGATATCGATCTCTGTTTGACCGTGGTTCTCGATCAATATCCCTTTTAACTCTATCGGCGGGCCTGATTGAATAAACGGACCCGGAAGGAGTCCTCAACGGGTCGTCCTCGACCCTAATCTTTCACTGGGACCGATTATGCACATCGGCCCAGGTGACAACTGGATATTCGATCAAGTTCTGCTTTAACTGTTATAAGGCCACCAAACTTTGTATGTTTAGCCCTTGAGTGAAAGCCTGAACGACCCAATCATCAGCGACCAGAGGGTAGATCCATACGTTCCATTTGGAACCGAGATACGAACTCCCTGAGCATCTCGTTGTCTTTCTGCTTCACTTTGAAGAGGTCCAACTTCCTAGTCTCGACCTTTATGGCTCCGACGTGTGCTTTGACGAAGGAATCAGCGAGTATGGAGAAATAATCAATGGAGTTGGGTGGAAGGTTATGGTACCATATCATCGTTCCATTTGATAAGGTCTCTCCGAATTTCTTCAGCAATATGGGCTCGATCTCATCACCCTCTAGATCGTTCCCCTTAATTGCGCATGTGTAAGAAATGACATGGTCGTTGGGGTCGGTAGTTCCATTGTACTTGGGAATTTTGGGCATGCAGAATTTCTTTGGAATGGGTTTAGGAGATGTGCTCGGGGGGAAGGTTTTTTGCACGAACTTCTTTGAATGCAAACCCTTCAAAATCGGTGGTGCCCTTGGAATTTGATCAACTCTGGAATTGTATGTTTCTACTTTCTTGTCATTTGCTTCAATCTTCTTCTCCCCCGATTCAATTCATTTTGTCAGCTCCTCGAGCATTTTCATCATTGCGGGGTCGGTCCCTCATTCATTCACGTTTGACTTTGCTGCACAGGTTCGGCCTTGTGAACAACTTCCTGCGATGGCTCGGGCTCGACCCTACTCGATGCATGGTTCTGATTTTGGAGTTGTGGTATTGCAGCTTGTTGAGCCTGCAACATTTCGAATATTATTCGAAGGCTGATACCGCCTTCTTCGCCGCCCTGTGCATTCTAACCAGTTGATCGAACGTCCCTACGGACGCTATTTCAGGGGTCGATGGACAGATTTGCGTTAATGGCAACATGGAAGCTGACGTCGATGGGGTCTGTAACTGGTACTACCTCGAGGTCAATTGGAGGCACTTCGTTCCCTTGGGTGGCTATGTTATCGTTTTCGCCATGAAAACCGTGGCTATTGTCTATGTGTGTGGGTGCTACTTGAGAGTTCGACATGCTGATCCTGGAATAAAAAATGCTTACAAGAACAAGTGTGAAGTAGTTTGTGTTACAAAAATCAGTACCAGGCAATCACTATTATCCTTAGCCCCACGGTGAGCGCCAAACTGTTTACCCTTAAAATCGGACAACAATTGAATTTTTAGTGGTTTTAAGGATATGTGATTTCACTTGGCACAAACTGAGAAATATGAAAATTGATATTAGAAATTAACTGTAAAATAAATCAAACCAATGTAATGCGCAACTTTGGCCTCGAGCTAGGTTGCCCTCGAACCAACTAAGTATGTAATTGAAAAGTATAAATTGAACATCAGAGTAAAAATGCTTAAGAGAGAAAATATTATATTTTGCTTTGTTATACGTGAATGTGATGATTATAAAATGATTAGAACCCCCTTTATATAGCAGAGGAGTACTACTTATGGTACAATTCTAAATACAGTAAGAAATCTCATGATTGGCTAATTATCCGGCATCGACTTGATACGTGCCGAGATCCTCACTCGATCTCAGATATTTCGGCTTACCGTTGCTCGATTAGGTAAACCCCTTTCGACCTCTGTTCCGCTCGGTTTTGATCTTGATTGATCGTCGTCCTTGTCCGACCTAACTTCATATTGAGGTTCGATACAATATGGGGTCGAATCGTGGTCTATATCATGAACCCACTTCGATTAATCGCTAGAAGGGAAGAGTCGTTCTGACCGTGTACAAACATATTAATGAAACAAATAAAAAGGTCATTTAAAAACATAAATTGTTTGAATTATACTTTAACCTTTGTACTCCTACTTAAATTTTTCGCAATACAAAGGTAAAAAATAAGTAGAAATACTTGAAACTGTTGTCGACCGTAATAGAGGAACAGGGACGAAGTTACATTCACTTAAGACATATAGGTAAAATATTAAGTTTTAGAAGTATATATTTATATTAAACATCCTTTATCAGTAATTCTTTTCACTTTGTTCAAGTTTGTACATCCTTGAAGAAATTTCTAGTTTCGTCATTATCGAGGAAGATGTGGGGTTCAACTTCGCAAATGGAATACCAGAATTTTTTTGTAAGCAGTATATATTTAAAAGGTTGAAAAAAATGATTTCTCATTGAATCGTCTAAGTGTGTCTCTGTAATATTAAATTTACAATTATATGATTTGTTTTTATCATAAAATTAATAAAGACTGTATCTCATCTGATACATTATTCCGATGTTGAAGCATATTTTGCCTTTGGTGAGCTTTTAATGTTGGATGTACTAGATGCATGGGCGGAAAGGGATTCCTTCTATCGAAAATTATAATATGTATATAAGATTAATATTTTTTTTTGTCATGTATATACATATTAAATGTTGAATCTCTTTAGCTTATTCGCATTTTTGAATTCCTTTGGTGGAAAACCTGTTCTTACTACAACTTGTAGTTATTTTTTAGGAGGCGTAAATGGATCAAGGGAGATCTCGTTGTTGCATAGTTCAGGTCGGAGCAAGGTACCATCGGACGTTCAACAGGTAGTCTCACGATCGGGCACTCATGCCCTGTCATTGTCATTGTATACTCCCGCGGGTCGGAAGGCGGCGGGGAAGGAGGGGGACACTGGGCGAGATCTATCAGCAGCGAATTCCCCATACAAATAGAGGCACCTATCAAAAAGATACTTCGAAGGCTTCGGGATCGAGGTCTCATTAGCCGAAAAAGACCCTGGCCAATCCACGTGGCCTGCTTGACGAACGTCTATATGTTTAAAAGTTGAATATATTGTCGTTATAGCCTTGAGAAAAGGGTAAACAAGTTGTATTATTAGGGGTGTACAAACCGAAAGGGAAAGTCGTACCAAACCGAAAAGTCAAACCAAACTGATTAAAAAGTCCGATTAGATTTGGTTTGGTATTGAGTAAAAGACCCCTAACCAAACCGATATATAAATATATAGTTTTTATATATACTAAGATTTTATATAGAATTTTCTTTTTAAAAATGTCCTGAAATATTTGAAATTCTCTTACGGGATATAATATTTAATAAAATATGAAGTGTTCTATATTTATTAACCTTGAATAATGGGTTGTATGATCATTTTCTTATCAAGTGTTACTAAAATGCATCAATCTCTTTGTTCTTCCGTATTCATATGTCAAGATCTATTAAATTCTTATATATATTTCGAATTTGAAGTGTTTATTATTATTTAGGTATCATATTGATTTTTATATTTAAATTTCTAAATTCGGTTAACCTTGAAAGTGTACATCAACGAAAAATTATTGCAGACGACTAAGAAAATAATTTTCATGTGCTACTAAGTAAATTCTCCCATAAGAATATTTAATATTTTTTAAATTTTTACTAAGAAATTATTTCAATATTACTTTGTTAATATTTTTATAAATAAATATATTTTAAGTAACAAAAAACCCAAAAAACTCGAAAAAAATCCGTCAAAACCGAATCAATCCAAATCGATATAATTGTTTTGATTTGATTTTGATAAAAACTGAACCAACTCGGTTCATGTATACCCGTATATTACGAAGAGTTTAGAAAATCTTAACTTTCACACCGTTTAAGACTTTAGTTTGAAAAGTAGCAGGAAAAAGGTTCTTGTCCTGATCCAGAGATGTTAACCTCCATAATCTATCTCCATTTCAGCAAAGAATCTCAATCCAAAAAGTAGCCATAAAACTTTTGACCTTTTCATCCTTAACCGCCAATTCCAACCGAAACAAACCTTAACCGCCAACTCCACGGGTAGAGTGTGGTCAAATACGCAAATTTAATTGATTCAATCTTTAAATTTCTTAATATTAAAATTATAATATTTTTAAATAATAGGTGTAAGTTTAATATTTGTAAAAAATTTAATAGGTGCTAAGATATATCTATTTCGTCAAGAATATCGAGTTCTGATTGTATTCGACACTGAATATGATGGAATGGACGTGAACTCTCAATCCTTGATTAGATGTCTCAAGTTCAAGTCCTTAGAGTGAGAAAACTTCTGATAGCTCTTATGCGACCTGATTTATGCAACACAAATCTAAATTAGTCGTCGGACCGTATTTAAAACCCCACGAAGAGGGGAAGGAGTTGTTTGTACATTTTGTATAAGCCGCTTTCTTGGATAAAAATCCAAACTTTTCTTTCTTAATTAATAACTCCTAGAATAATTAAGATGCAAGACAGGAATGTGATAGACTGAAGGAGGCTGCAATTTGCAAAGGAGAATAGAAAGAAGAAGAAAAAAAAAGCTAGTCTCTCTATCCTCTATTCCTCTTCAATTTCCTATGGGAATTGGATTTTGGCTAGTTTCAACATCACAGCCACCATTTCTAAAATTACTTCCTTCATCCAAGACCCTAGTATAAAGCCAAATATTCTTTTCATAATTAATTATTTCTACTTTTATTATATCTACTATATAAAAGACATTATAATTTTCCTCAAATTTGCAACTTTCTTAGCTGAGCATTCAAAAACAAGAATCAGAACATAAGTACAATAACAAGAATACAACTCATCATCACCATTTTTCCTCCTTTTCAAAAATGCTTTCTAATACATGCATTCTCTTTTTCTTCTTCTTAACCTTATCTCCTCTTATTATAGCTACCTTTAATCTTACTCTTCCTTATCAACACCCCTTCCCTGAAGATGTTGTTCAAGAAGTAAAGAGGTGAAATGATCTTCTTCTTTTTTTTTTTTTTTTTAATTCTTTATTTTGCTCATAACTGCCTTGTCTCTTCTAAATTTCTCTGTTTTTTCACATATGGATTCCAACATTTAATCTTGGTTTTGCTCATATTACACACACAACTTTCTTGAATTCAGGAGCGGATACACCTTACGGTAAGCGGTATCACGTGACACCGCTTTGTCGAAATTTTTAATAAATATGTGTATATAGATAGTATACAAAATGAAGATATTGAGTATAAATATAAAATGTAACACCGTTTTCCATTATAGCAATTTATTCATTTATCATTTCTTTTAAATTTTGACACTGCTTATGCCCCTGCTTGAATTGGCTTTTTTTGCTAATGCATTTTGTTTTTGCAAGATTTTTATTAATAAACAGTATATCTTATCTTTTTCCTCTTTTTTGATAGGAGGGTCAATGAATCCGTTGCAAGAAGACAAATACTTGACACTACAGTAACAAATTTCCAATGTTTTACAGGCAATCCAATAGACGATTGCTGGAAGTGCGACCCAAACTGGGCCAACAACCGCCAGCATCTCGCCGACTGTGCCATTGGGTTCGGTCACGGTGCAGTCGGAGGAAAAGGTGGCCGGTACTACCTAGTCTCCGATCACTCCGACTTAGATACCGTGAACCCAACCCCAGGAACTCTCCGGCATGCGGTGATCCAGGACGAACCTTTGTGGATCACCTTTGCCGGAGACATGGTCATAACACTAAAACATGAACTCATGATAAATAATTACAAAACTATCGATGGGCGCGGAGCTAACGTGCATGTTACAGGGGGTGGATGTATAACGTTACAATATGTAACGAATGTGATTATACATAATATACATATATATAATTGTGTTCCATCTGGAAATAGTAATATAAGGCAAAGTACAACTGAAGTTGGATGGAGAGGCATGTCAGATGGTGATGGAATTTCTATATATAGTTCCAAGAATATTTGGATTGATCATTGTGTTTTATCTCATTGTACTGATGGCTTAATTGATGCAATTATGGGATCTACTGCTATTACTATATCTAATAGCTATTTCACTCACCATGATAAAGTTATGCTTTTGGGACATGATGATCGTTATTTGCCTGATGTCGGCATGCAGGTTAGATTCTTAATTACCTTTTTAATTGTTTTGTAAATTAGGTTTTAAAGAAATTTTGAGTTTAAGATGTCACAGTTTGAATCTATTTCGTCTAGAAGACATTTCAGAAATCAAAATGTCACAATTATTTAATTTTGTCTAGTCGGACATTTCAAGTTATTTTGAAGGGGAGCCTTGGCGTAACTGATAAAGTTGCTGCCTTGGAAACAGTCTCTTGTAGAATGCAAGGTAAGGCTGCGTACAATAGATCGTTGTGATCCGGTCGTTCCCCGAACCTCGCGCATAACGGGAGCTTAGTGCACCAGAATGCCCTTTTTTGCAGTGAAAAACTGCGAATTTAAATTTGATTAGCGGCCTCTTGATCACTGTTATTTATATGATTTTTCTGGTATCTTTATGAACAATGAATGAAGTACGTATTTTCCCACCATTAAATATGTATTTTCATCTTTTTCTTTCATTATTATATAAGGATGAAAATTTTGGATTTCATTGATGTAATATCAGGTGACAATAGCTTTTAATCATTTTGGACAAGGGCTAGTACAGAGAATGCCAAGGTGTAGAAGAGGTTATATACATGTAGTCAACAATGATTTTACAGAATGGCAAATGTATGCAATTGGTGGTAGCGCTAATCCTACCATTAACAGTCAGGGCAACCGTTTTACTGCACCTGAGGACCCTAATGCCAAGGAGGTAACTTTTTTTCCCCCATAGTTTTAACAATGTGGATATATTTTATTAATGAGAACGATCAGTGTCACTGAAATTTGAATTCGTACTCTGAGAATCTAGATAAATTGGCTAGAAAAGGTAAATAGTGAATCCGCCCTGTTTCAAATTGGATATATTTTTTGTTAACGATAAATATGACAAGTTTTAGCAATGTAGATATTTTCCATTGACGAAAACTATCAACGTCACTGAAATTTAAACTCGTACTCTGTAAGCAGGTGACGAAACGAGTTGACACAACCGAGAAAGATTGGAGTGAGTGGAACTGGAGGACGGAAGGGGATGAAATGGTAAATGGAGCATACTTTGTTCCTTCAGGTGATGGACTTAGCAACCAATATGCATTGGCATCAAGTATGGAGCCTAAATCTGCTTTTCTCATTGATCAACTCACTATGAATGCTGGTGTCCTTGGTGTCCCCAGGTAAAATTAATATATGAAATAAGGTATTGTTTATAAAATGTACACTTTTAAAGTTATTTAGCATTTAGCTATATGTTCTTACAATTGTCTAAAGTCATCAATAAAATCTTGTAATATTAAAAACCACAGTCGTGATCAGTGGCGGAAGCAGGATTTTCACTAAGGGTTTTAAACAAAAGTTAAAAATTTAAAAGAGACTATGGCCAATGGGGGTTAAACCAGCAACCTCAGAAAAGTTTTGAACGCTCTTGACCACTGAGTTATGCTTTTGAGTTATATCAAGGGAATTCAAAGTATAATATATGGAGGTACACATCGGATTTTGCCTTATATGTATAGTATAATTTTCAGTGAAAGTATTTGGATGAACCTCCTTTCACCCTCTAAATCCGCCCCTAGTCGTGACGTCTCTTCATGATCGGCATTTCAAGTATGGAGCCGAAGACGAGAGTCTCTAGCGAGCTGCGAGCCCCTTCACTAGCTTGGTCTGATTCTACGGCCTACGGCAAAAGGAGAGTTGGTGGGGCGTAAAGTGAAAATTGACAAGTATTAGGGAGTAAAATTTATAGGGTCAACCTAAACTAGGGCAAAACTGAGACACAGTTAACATATTGATTTATACAGTGGAGAGAGTATATGATTCGAGGAAAAAATAGTGGAAGTAAATGTATCCATTGCATCTTTTCTTTACATTGTCTATGGACAAAAACAAGGATAAATTTGGAAATGAACGAAACAAAGAATATAGGAAAATGATAAGAAGAGAGAATATATTACCAAGTTATGCTGCATAGGTCCATGTGATAATGCTGGCTTTTAGAATCTAGGAGCTGACCACAACCCCAAAGTAGCCTAGTTGGAGTTCTCTTTTAGACTTTTTTTTAATGAAAAAAAAAAATCAAAGAAATCCTTAGAGGTGAGTGGCGCACGGTTTGAAACTTGGCTGATAATTAATAAGTTAATTCCTCTGTGTTTTTTTACTTAAATAACATGTTTTTATCTGCAGCGGTGTTTGAAACGACATATGCCTAACTCACACATCTCACGCTGTATTTTTACCACTAGATCAATAATCTGGAGGCTTTTAGACTATTTTTTTTAATTACTTTTTCTTTTTTTATAACAGTAGTATCTAGACAAGCTTACACCACACTTCGACTATTTCAGTGAGTATTGAGCAATTTTGCCCGCCAAAACTTAAGCATGAGAAAAAATCACCTAACATTTTTCACATTTTGCTAGGATGAGACTCTGGTCCTTTTTAAGCCTTTCTAGTGCAACTCTCAGTCATTTAAGAATAGTCACTTTTAGAGGCGGCTCAAACATACGTGTGGCCTAAGCCAAAGTTTAATCTGAATCCTAAATTTTTAAAAGAAAGTTGTTAATAATATTTTGATAATCGATTCCTCTAATAATTCATTTTCACTTGATACAACAGGGATACCACTGTGGCCATGTCATATGGTGGGAGAACCAGAACCACCGTCGGAACCAACCAGGGTGGCGGAGCTAGGTCTAACGGCGGTAATGGCGACTTCTTAGAAAAGGTATTTGGGAGCGTTGCAGCGGCAGGATCATCAGCACCACCTTCAACCACTACTATCTTCATGTCTCTTATAATTTTGTATGTTATCACCAACAATGGTGGCCTATTAACATTGCCATTAATACTCTTACTATAGTAAACTTAGGATGTGAAGGATTGTAATATTATTCAACAAAGAATGTATCCAAAGAAAATTTTCTACTTCAAAGGATCATTAACCAGGTGCTCCCACTTCTTGCATATAATTAATTGATAGCAATACAGGAATATAACGATCTAGAGGTCGGATGTTTTGAAATGTAAATTTTAAGATTCGGAGATACGGATCCTAGTACAGATACGGGTGCAAAGATTCAGTTAAAAATAATTCAAAATAAAAGTATCTCTAAATTATGAGAAATTTTGTGCTTACGTATAGCTAGTAAAACGTGAATTTCTTTTTTATTCTCAAGTTGTAGATATGTAACGGATTGGTCTCCTACCTGTCATGTTCAAAGTCCTACTCTTTAACCTCAGTCTTCGACTTCCAGTGCCCCCCCCCCCCCCCCCCCCCCCCCCCCCCCC
>ML255165.1:326-30438 GCA_005239495.1 Nicotiana undulata
TCTCAAAACCAAAAACACACACGACTCCCAAAACATCCTACGGACTTATTTAAGCTTTTAAATCATCAAATTATCATCAAAATCATCGAATCAAACCTCAAAACTCTTAGAATTTTCTTAAAACTTCATAAAGCTTAACTTTTCCAATTTTAATCTGAAACACGTCATTTCAAGTCCGTTCTATACCAAATTTCACAGATAAGTCACATAACATATAACAAACCTGTTCCAGGTATCGAAACCATAATACGGGCCCGGTAACACGGTTTTCACATAATAATTCATTTTCAAAATCCTTTATTAATTTCAGAAAACAATTTTCTTTAAAAATTCATTTCTCGGGCTTGGGACCTCGGAATTCGATTCCGGGCATACGCCCAAGTCCCATATTTTCCTACGGACCCTCAGGGGCCGTCAAATCACAGGTCCGGGTCCATTTACCAAAAATGTTGACCAAAGTCAACTTTATTCATTTAATTATCATAAAATTCCATTTTCATCAAATTTCAACGTAAGGACTTCCCGGCTAAACGCCCGGGCTGCACACGCATATCGAGGTGAGATTAATAGAGGCTTTCGGGGCCTCGAAACACAGATTTATCTAGGATTACTAAGGATGAACTTTTGGGTCATCACATCAGAGTTGACTTCTTATTGCCTATTATGTGTGTGCAGTCTGTGTTAATTTCCTTTAGGTAACGTTATTCTTGTTTGAATCCCTAATTTCCTGTAATTGGTACCTGTCACCAATCTTTTGTGATGATTTCCTTACTGATTTCAACCTCCAAAATATTTTCTTTCCCTAGTTTGTGTTCGACTATGTTACCGGCTGACTCTTAGTTGCTTTCCTGTATTAGAATTGGTTGAACCTAGCCCCTATTACATGCTCTGTGCTTATGTGATTTCCTTATATACTATATTCAGTCTTATGTGATTTGCCCTCTTCATTTATTGTTTGTATATTACCGCTTGAAATAATCCCTTAATTAAATGGATTGCTTCTACTGATTTGATTATGGCTGATACCTAGTTCCACAATTACTGTTTAATTATGATTCTTGCCTTTTTGCTACAAAGTCTCAAACTATAAATACTCCACTCTTTCAACACTGAGAAGACACGAACACACACGTACATCAATACTATTCTACATTCTCTTGTGCTCTTTCTCTTCTCTCTTTGTTCTACTACTGCCTATGCTCTTGCCTATTATTAGTTGGCTGTAAGCCAAGGCTAATATTGTGTTACTACTTTGCTCTTTACATCCTGCTTTTTCCCTCTTACTGGTATGTCCTAATTAATCTTCAAGCCTCCAATCAATGTGTTTATTATTATTGTTTCAGTTCATTATCTTCCTGGTTTTCTTCTATTTATGCTTCTACTGCTCAAATGCATTTGAATCTTTTGTTTTAGTACTTTACCATGTCTTATCTTTTCTGACTTACATGCTAAGTCTGTAATATGATTGTTGCCTATTCCTAACTTCTACTTGCTATGCCTGTATCCTATTGCTGTATATTGTTATGCCTAAACTTTACCACTTCCTAATTCCCATGATCCCTTGCACTTTGTATGTTCTTATTGATCTACATGCTTCTAACTGTTGTTTATCTTACCTGTTATAATTGTCCCCTGTTACTGTCTAGTATTATGTCTAAGCTTGACCATTTCTTGATCCCCTGGATCTTCTGATTTTGTGTAGTCATGCTTCAGTGAGCTTTCATAAGTATCTGTATATCCTTTAGCATTTTATGATCTATCTGTTCCCTTTCCCCATGGCCCTTGTATGCAATCCTATACTGTTGAGCTACTGTAACTAGTGTTTCTGCTGTCTTAAAAAAAATTTCAGTTTTGAAAACTCTTTTCTTAAACTACTCCTTCCCGCACTTCACACTACTCTTAGAAATTAAGTCCTACCCCCTTCGTGTGAGCATTGACTTGAGTACGTTTGAGTACTCATTGAACTTTGACACACAATGTTGGTAATTCCACACTGCACCTCGTTCAAATTTCGGCAACTTGCTTGGGTGCTGGTATTGGCTAGGGACCCAATGAGGGCCCTAGGGAGCTTTGTCGCACCCAGGCCATGAAGGCTGTGAGACTCGAAAGGAGTAAGGCTGGGAGATTGGGCCTGATTGAAGGCTCCCTATAGAATAACTTCTAATTTTCCTTTTTCATTACTGTAATTCATTTGTTATTGGTTTGTAATAATTTGTAAACGAATGATTGGGGCTGGATAGTGAATATGGGGGGTTATGCATGCTTAGTTTAGTCGTGGCTAGACAACATGCTTATAGGCTTTTAATTTACCTACTTATGCAATAGATAACCTTCCTAGGACATGCATCTCATTAGAAATCCTGCCTTAGGTTCTTCCATTTTCAGCATGTCTATTATATTTATCTCGTAAACCATGATCACAGTAATAATCATAACCAGCAAATAAACTGTTATAAAACATTACCACTTCATTCTTCATGTTCATGGCATCCAGAATCCATGTTTTAGGGGGTACTCCTGTGTGCATTAGATATCCTGTCCTTAGGACCTTCTTATTTGTTCGAATTACAGTGTTGAACGCCTAATTAGCATGTCAATCTAATACTCCCATAAAACATGGTTAATCTACTTGAAACAATTTCCTGCAAACATGTATCAATCAGAATCCAAATATGCATGTTCATCCTTTAAAAATAAGTAGGCAATGTATACGACGCCTAGGCAAACCTTAGGCCTAACATGTATAAAATCAAATCGATTGTGCTTTGTTTGCTATCGTTAAAACCGATCAGTCCCCTTTAAACATTTTGAACCCTGCTGCTCCCATTCTTGTTTTACCTCACTGAAGTTCACTTTGCTTTTATTAAAACTCCTGCTCTATTTTAAAACAGTCTCGAAGTTGTGCATCTATTTCCTTTTACTGAATTTTACTGATTCCTGTTCTATTATGTTTTCAAACTACTGGGTTTTCAAAGATACCTCACTCTGCTCAAAATCGTGCCATTTCGAATCCTTGCTCTGTATTTCTTTAAAGCTACTATATTTTGATACCATCTTACTACTTCTTTTACTACAGTTCTCTGTAAACTGATAACTATTACTCTATGTTAAGCTACTGTATTTTAGTCACTCATCTTTTAAAATCACTATATTACTTCAAACCCATGCTTTAATGATTTTCTTCTATGTTTTCTGAAAACTTTAAATCACTGCGTACTTCTAAATCTTACCGCTGCCTTTAACTACTGTATTTTTTAAAATCAACTATTTTTTGAAGTACTCACTTTAAGTTGAATTGTCTACCACATCGCTAAGTCTTTTTTCAAAGCAGGTCATTTTGCAAACTTACTGATTTACCTCTAAACTCCTGTTTTTAAACTCCCGTCGCTGAGACCTTAAGTGTGTTTGAGAAGTGCCAATAGTATGTCTATCTGTGGAGGGATTTATGAGCCTTTATTTTCCCCCTATGTGTCCCTTTATATGTGAGGTCCTACTTGTTATGCATGTCGCATAGTATTTTATCCTTTAAACCTAGGGGTCCAGCCTAGTACTCACCTTGTAGGATTAGTAGTCCTAAACACCCTCCAGGACTTATAGAATGGGACGGGTAATGGCACGCAATAAGCATTTGTAACCAATACACGCATTTTTAAATAACCTTTACGGGGTGGGAAGGGTAGAATACAGATATGATGACCGGTGCGCTAATACCACGTGTAGCCGCCTCTTCGAGGTGTGACATACTGGGTATTGCATTGAAGTGATCCGTATTACTTTAAACCTAGGACATTTCTTTTCAAATGTTTATTCTAATGTTATTCCAAAACCTTTAAAGATTTTCATACTTATTTGAAATCCCCTCTTATATGAACCTTACTTGTTACTTGTTCACCGTCCAAATCCACAAAACTTATTGGCTGGGACCCACAGTTGTGGATCTTGAGGGGTGCCTAACACCTTCCCCTTGGGATAATTTCAAGCTCTTACCCAATCTATGGTAACGCAAACTAGTTCATGAGTTATCAACTCTAGGTGCCCTAACGCACCATAAAAATCGTTAGGTGTCGACTCTTCCTTAAACCCTTTCTTTTAAGGAGTTGTCCAAATGTCATAAACCCAATCTTTCGCACCTGACCCGTGCGATAGAAAAAGGGGGCGCGACAATACTTAATATATGAGCACACTTTTTCTACGAGATATATTTGTTAACTTTTTTGAAATTTGTTATATTTGTTAGCTGCAAGCAGCGTTTAGGAGTGGTTATTGTTGCTTTTCTGGAAAGTTTATTTCTTTACAATTTTCAGATTCCCAAGTGCTAAAAACTTGGAGCAAAGAGAAATTTCTATAAAAAAATAAGGATAAAGTTAAGGACATATAGTCCTGAACTTAGAGTTACAAGTTTAAAAGTTAAGGACATGTAGTCTTTAACTTACAGTTATAAATTTAAAAGTTAAGGACAGACAGTCCTTAACTTACAGTTACAAGTTCAAAAGTTAAGGACATTCAGTCCTTAACTTACAGTTACAAGTTCAAAAGTTAAGGATAATAGGTCCTTAACTTAGACTTACAAGTTCAAAAGTTAAAGACACTTGGTTCTGAAGTTTGAGTTCCAAGTTCAAAAGTTAAGGACATTCAGTCCTTAACTTACAGTTACAAGTTCAAAAGTTAAGGATAATAGGTCCTTAACTTAGACTTACAAGTTCAAAAGTTAAAGACACTTGGTTCTGAAGTTTGAGTTCCAAGTTCAAAAGTTAAGGAAAATAGGTCCTGAACTTAGACTTACAAGTTCAAAAGTGAAGGACACTTTGTCCTGAACTTAGACTAACAAGTACAAAAGTGAAGGACACTTTGTCCTGAACTTACAGTTACAAGTTCAAAAGTTAAGGACAATAGGTCCTTAACTTTGACTTACAAGTACAAAAGTTAAGGACACTTGGTCCTGGAGTTTTTAGTTCGAAGTTCAAAAGTTAAGGACACTTGGTCCTGAACTAAGTTACAAGTTTAAAAGTTAAGGACATGTAGTCCTGAAGTCCTGAAGTTAAGTTCAAAAGTTAAGGACATGTACTCCTGAAGTCCTGAACTTAGAGTTACAAGTTCAAAAGTTAAGGACATGTAGTCCTGAAGTTAAGTTCAAAAGTTAAGGATATGAGCATAAGGGTATTTTCGTCCGGGCAGTTAAAGTTTATTAGAGCAGTGGCTAAAGACTAAAGATATTTTAAACAGTGAATTAAAAGTAAATACATGTGTTATTAGTGGCTAAACATGCACTTCCCCCTTGGATATACTGCAAGCCCATATCTCTTACTCACATTACTTCTTCAGTGGGCTTAAACTTCCATATAGCCCAAACCAACTCAGCAACGCATCACAACCATAGCTGCTAAGGTCAAAGTTCAAGATCTACCAAATCTCTACCATCATAGCCATAGTGTATGAAATACAACAACAACAACCCAGTATAATTCCACCAGTGGGGTCTGGGGAGGGTAGTCTGTACGCAGACCTTACTCCTACCTTGGGGTAGAGAGGCTGTTTTCGATAGATCCTCGGCATCCCTCTCTCCAAGAACTTTCCACGTTGCTCTTGGTGTGACTCGAACTCACAACCTCTTGGTTGGAAGTGTAGGGTACTCACCGCTAGAGCAACCCACTATTGTCCCATAGTGTATGAAATATGAACGAGAAATAACAACGCAAGGAATCAGACCAAACTCAAGTTTATCACATACATAGAGATACTCACTAACATTGTTATTCCATTCAAATAGGCATCATAAAACTCTAAAATTTATATATCAATCAAGAATAAGATAAATAATGAACCCATACATGAATTTGAGCTTTGATTTAGCAACTTGAAACTCAAAACAACAGTAGGACACGCGAACTGGAGAGCCTCAACATCGACCTCGCTAACGCGACCGAAACTTGCGGGTTTTAATGGGTAAGGGATGCTGCATTTTGGTAGTAGCTTTAGGAGATGAAACAAGGTAGTTTTGAGGTGCTTTAAGGGTGTTTTTGAAGCCGTTCGGGGATTGTTTTTCAGCTGGTTTGGAAGCTGATTTGCGACTATTTTCAGCTGCATTTTTTTCTTGCTTTTTGTTGCGCTTTTGGAGTGGTTAATGGCTGAAACACTGAAGCTTCAAGGCCATTGTTCAATGGATGTTTCGGGCTGTTCTTGGGTGGTTTCGAGGCTTATTTCAGGTGAGTTTACAGCTGGTTTGTGTGGGTTTAAGGTGGAGGAACAAAGCTGTAAAAAGGGACAATTTTCGTGTTCCTGAAGCAGCTACTGTTGCTGCGTTTTTGCTGCCAGAAATTGGTGTTTTGGGTGACGTTTTGCTGAGATTTTTGGCTGCGATTTTGGACTGTTTTTTCACGTTGAATTTAGGTCGTTTCCATGGGAGTTTTGGGGTGAAGACAATAAGGTTTGATGAGAAATAAGGGGAAACTCTCAGCTGCTCTTTTGTGTTTTAGCTCTAGGCTTTTTCTAATGTCTTTCTATCCGTCCCCTTCTAGATCCGTTTCCCCCCCTCTTTATCACTTTCTCCCTATCTGTTTTCTCCCCTCAAAATCAGCCATGTGAGGCATCCAAAAACCACCACAAAACAACCCATAAATCATATTGAAATCCGCTTTAAAATAGTCCAGACGACATCCTTGACTTCAAGTGGATGATACAATTTTTCCGTTTTACAGAAGATACCAAATTCAAAATTAAAGGATTTTCTTAATATAAACCAATCATTGCACGAATAGACATACTCAAGCGCTTCCCTTAGATTTCGAGTCGCTCAAGCAATAAACAAACTCATGACTTGATATTGATGTTTTCAATTTCCATTTAAACTGAGGATTTCAATTTCTAAACCTATTCAAATGAACGAACACATCCAGATTTCAAAACACTTGAGCAATAAACCTATGGTATCACAAATGAAGCTCTAACAGTGATTATCAACAAATGACTTTTGTACACAGATTTATTCTAACTCTATGAATCAAAATAGTTCAACATTAATTCAAACTTGCAATTAACAGTGACAAACTTTTCCAGAGGTATAAGGGAACAATTATTGCGAATTTCAATAGAATATAGCATCTAAACAGCAATTATCCCATTTTGGATCGAAATTCATACCTGAACCGCAAATAAAAATCGAAAGCCAAAACAAAGGCTGAAAAACAGATGTTATGTTGGAGGTCAGCTACTGGACAACAGGGTAATCAGCGGCGAGATCAGCTCCCAATCCCAGCTTCAATATCTTTATAACCCAGAAGAAAAAGGATTTTAACTTTAAACTTCCAGCAGATAGTTCGTCTCCAAATCCTTTTCGAAATCCTTATTTTAATCAGCTTTTCAGAGATTTTTTTTTTTACAAATCTGCTTTTAGAACTTTTAAATTGCAGAATTTATCCTCTGCAATCTCGTGTGTGCTTTTTGAGAATTTCAGATGGTGAATTGCGCGTGTCTATGGGCGTGACTCATGAGCGAAGGAGTGAATTGAGTGCTCTATGTGTCCAAAAACATGGGGGCGAGGGGGAGATAAGAAGGGGACGACGGAACGACACTGTTTGAAAAGTTGTCGGCAGTGTTTATTAAGTGGGGATATGGACCAGATAATTAGGAGGAATTTGGGGCGAGCTTGTGGCGTAACTGGTATGGTTTTGGCCCAGTTCAGAAGTGTGAAATCAAAGCCCTTTTTTTCTTCTTTATTAGATTTTGCAAAATTAGCCATTTTAGACTCTAATCCTAGTTAAATCCAAATTTTGTATGGCTAACCTATTTGTCTATTTTGCCCAATTAACTAATTAATTAAACCTAAGAATGAAAAACAACGGCAAAAGCCTAATGCATTTTTTTGGTGATTTTTAGATATTTTAACTACGCATTTAATGAACGATTAAATCCTAAAAATGGAACTAAAATCCTAGAATGCCATGAGGAAAGATAAAATATTTTTGATGATTTTTTTGCGATTTTAGAGACGCTTTTAATGATGCAAAATGACTTAATTGACGCAATCAAATAAACAAACAAAATTCCTAAAATTCAACAGAAAAGATTCAGTCAGTCTTCTAAGGAGGTTCGAGCGAGATCCTTTACCACGCCTAACTAAATGAAAGAAAGTAAGAGAGAGAGTGGCCGCCTATCTCTAAATGAAAATAAAGGACTTCCTTATCCTAAGGCTGTCATTGAATGAATCTGGTAACTAATGTCTTCAGAGAGGCTGAGGTGAGTATCGTCGCATCGCCTCCGACAACTTCTTTTGCTTTGTAGCTACGACTCTTATCCTTCCTAAGTGGTTTGTAAGTCTTTCTTAGTTTAGACTACTAAAGACTGTTTGCGCCCCTTGTTCCTGCTTTAGCTTGTGAGGTATTGCTCTTGTTGTTCTTTTTAATTTCAGTGAAGTGCTTATAGGGCTTAACTTCCGATTTAGCTATTTCTGTGATAGAAGAAGAGTATATTATAGAATAGAATATACCCCTAGACCCGACATGGAAAGGGAGTAAGGTAATTCATTATCAACCAAGGCAGGAATTGTTAGAGTATTGTATTGCCCTCCAATAGGACTATACAGAGCAGCGGGAAGGTAATATTTTGAATATTTTTTAGGAGTAATTTCGTATAGGGAAAAAGTTATTTGCTCACAAAGCTTCCCTACCTTATTCCCCATCCTCACCAACCCTCACACGTTGTCACGACCCGGAATTCCCATCTTCCGGACCGTGATGACACCTAAAGTTTCACTTGCTAGGCAAGCAGATATTAGAGGATTCTTTAAGCCAATTTAATTTCAATAACAGAATCAATTAAGCTAAGAAGAATCTAAAACTGAAATGTGGAATAACATAAAGCCCATAATATTTGACACAATTTGGATCTGGAGTCACAACTCACGAGCTTCTAAGATTTTCTACAAACAGGGTCTGAAAGAAATACGATTGTTCTGAATGAAAGAAATAGTAAAATAGGGAAACTAGAAAGGGACTCCAAGGTCTGCGGACGCCAACAGATCTACCTTGAGTTTTCGATAAACAAGTTTGAGCTGCTACGCCTCTCGATTAGCTTGGACCAATGCCAAAATTTGCACAAGACGTGCAGAGAGTAGTATGAGTACAACCGACCTTATGTACTTTATAAGTGCCGAGTCTTACCTCGACGAAGTAGTGACAAGGCTAAAGCGGGTCACTCACACTACAAACATGTGCACAGTACATAATAAAGACAGAAAAGGAAATATAGAACGAAATAAGGCAGTCAATTGAAAATAATAGCTACAACTTCAGAAAATAAGCCAGTGACGTTCAGAATTACCAATCCTTAAAATTCAAAAGAAAATACCATAAACTAACACAGTTCAAGGAAATGGGAACACATACGTTATTGCGGCGCGCAACCCCATCCCACCGTACTCACATAATCCTCTCTTATTTTATCGAAACAACATTAACAATAATGTGTGTGTGTGTGTATATATATATATAATAAAGTTTGGATATAGTATTTATTATGGAATAATTGTTTATCCTGTAATGTCCCACAAATTGAGAATCTCCATAGATGAGGAATTGGTACTTAGTCCTTTTTAAGTACTTAAGAATAGTCTTCACCACCTTCAATTGTTCCTCACCAAGATTTGCCTGATATCGGCTAGTCACGCCAAGTGCATAAGCCACATCTGGACGTGTACATGTCATGGTATACATGATAGCTCCCACTGCACTAGCGTATGGGATTCTACTCATGCATTCTCTTTCTTCAGGTGTTTTAGGACAATCCTCCCTACTGAGAGTAATTCCACTGCCTATTGGTAGATAGCCTCTTTTGGAATTATCCATATTATACCTCTTTAAGATGGTATCAATGTACAAAGACTGGGGAAGTCCAAGCAGCTTCCTAGATCTATTTCTATAGATCTTTATTCCTAATATATAAGCTGCTTCTCCGAAGTCTTTCATGGAGAACTGTTCAGATAGCCAAATCTTGGTACTTTGCAATGTCAGTATGTCATTCCCTATGAGCATTATATCATCAACATACAACACTAATAATATAATTGTGCTCCCACTAACCTTTTTATACACACAGGGTTCTTCTTCGCATCTAACAAAATTGAACTTTTCAATTGTCTTGTTAAAGCGAATATTCCAACTTCGAGAAGCTTGCTTTAGTCCATAAATGGATCTTTGTAGCTTGCAAATTTTATGATGATCAGACAAAGATGTGAAACCTTCAGGTTGTGTCATGTACACATCCTCTTCCAGCTCACCATTAAGGAAAGTTGTTTTCACATCCAGTTGTCATATTTCATAATCATAGTATGCTGCTATGGCAAGCAAAATCCGAATTGATATGAACATTGTCACGGGAGAGAAAGTCTCGTCATAGTCGACTCCTTCTTTCTGACGATATCCCTTGGCAACAAGACAGGCTTTGTAGGTCTGTTCCTTTCCGTCTGCTCCAATCTTTTTCTTAAAAACTCATTTACAACCAATAGGTTTTATATCTTTTTAAGGTTCAACTAAAGTCCATACTTTATTTTCCTTCATGGATTCCATTTCGGATTCCATGGCCTTTTGCCATTTCTCATAATCAAAACTTTGTATAGCCTCTTCATAGGTCTTAGGGTCATCATCATTATGATCAACCTCATTTGATATATCATCTTGTACCATTAGATTTAATATAGTTGGTACATGACGTTCTCGTGTAGACCTTCTAAGAGGTACTTGTACAACCTGTTCACCTTGTGCTGGATTTGGTTGGTGTTCAATTTGGTTTGGAACTGGTTCATTAACCTGTTCTTGAACAACATTTAGTTCTTGAACTTCAACCGTTGAAGATGGAAACATCTTTGGAAACTTCAAAACATCTAATAAAGGTTCTTCAACTTGGGTCTCATGATCTTTATATTGTGTTAATTCATTAGTTTCTTGAACTTCATAAAGTTCTATTTCTCCATTATAATTTCCTTCTAAAAGAAATTCCCTTTTCAGAAATATTGCTCCTCTGTCCACAAACACTTTATGACAGAAGGGTGATAGAAATAATATCCCATTGTTTCCTTGGGATACCCAATAAACCTACACTTATCAGATCTTGAGTCAAGCTTATCAGACTGTAGTCTCTTAACATAAGCTGGACAACCCCAAAGTTTAATGTGTTTGAGGTTACGCTTAAGTCCTTTCCATATCTCATATGGTGTTGTAGAGACTGACTTAGTGAGAACTTTATTAAGTAAGTATGTTGTTGCTTCCAAAGCATATCCCCATTAGGGTGAAGACAATGAGGAATGAATGAGAAAGAAGGGGAAACTCTCAGCTCTCTTTTGTGTTTTAGCACTAGGCTTTTTCTAATGTCTTTCTATCCGTCCCCTTCCAGATCCTCTTTCCCCCCTCTTTATCGCTCTCTCCCTATCTGTTTTCTCCCCTCAAAATCAGCTATGTGAGGCAGCCAAAAACCACCACAAAACAACCCATAAATCATATCGAAATCCGCTTTAAAATAGTCTAGACGCCATCCTTGACTTCAAGTGGATGATACAATATTTTTGTTTTACAGAAGATACCAAATTCAAAATTAAAGAATTTGCTTAATCAAAACCAGTCATTGCACGAATAGACATACTCAAACGCTTCCTTTAGATTTCGAGTCGTTCAAGCAGTAAACAAAGTCATGACTTGATATTGATGTTTTCAATTTCCATTTAAACTGAGGATTTTAATTTCTGAACCTATTCAAATGACGAACACATCCAGATTTCAAAACACTTGAGCAATAAACCTATGGTATCACAAATGAAGCTCTAACAATGATTATCAACAAATGACTTTTGTACACAGATTTATTCTAACTCTATGAACCAAAATAGTTCAACATTAATTCAAACTTGCAATTAACAGAGATGAACTTTCCAGAGGTATAAGGGAACAATTATTGCGAATTTCAATACGATATAGCATCTAAACAACAATTACAACATTTTGGATCAAAATTCATACCTGATCCGCAAATAAAAGTTGAAAGCCAAAACAAAGGCTGAAAAATAGATGTTATGTTGGAGGTCAGCTACTGGACAACAGGGTAATCAGCGGAGAGATCAACTCCCAATCCCAACTTCAACATCTTTATAACCCAGAAGAAAACGGATTTGAACTTTAAACTTCCAGCAGTTAATTCGTCTCCAAATCCTTTCCGAAATCCTTATTTTAATCAGCTTTTCATAGTTTTTTTTTGTTTACAAATATGCTTTTGGAACTTTCAAATTGCAGAATTTATCCTCTGCAATCTCGTGTGTGCTCTTTGAGAATTTCAGATGGTGAATTGCGCGTGTCTATAGGCGTGACTCGTGAGTGAAGGAGTGAATTGGGTGCTCTCTGTGTCCAAAAACGTGGGGGGCGAGGGGGAGAGAGGAAGGGGACGACGGAACGACACCGTTTGAAAAGCTGCCAACAACGTTTATTAAGCAGGGATATGGACCAGATAATTAGGGGGAATTTGGGGCAGGCTTATGGCGTAACTGGGCTGGTTTTGGCCCAGTTCAGAAGTGTGAAACCATAGCCCTTTTTTTCTTCTTTATTAGCTTTTGCAAAATTAGCCGTTTTAGACTCTAATTCTAATTAAATCCATTTTTTGTATGGCTAACCTATTTATTTATTTTTCCTAATTAATTAATTAATTAAACCCAAGAATGCAAAACAAAGGCAAATGCCTAATGCATTTTTTTGTGATTATTAGATATTTTAACTACGCATTTAGCGAACGATTAAATCCTAAAAATACAACTAAATCCTAGAATGCCATGAGGAAAGATAAAATATTTTTGATGATCTTTTGCGATTTTAGAGACGCTTTTAATGATGCAACATGACTTAATTGACGCAATCAAATGAACAAACAAAATTCCTAAAATTCAACAAAAAAGATTTAAAACTATTTTGAATATTTTTTAGGAGTAATTTCGTATAGGGAAAAAAATATTTGCTCACAAAGCTTCCCTACCTTGTTCCTCATCCCCACCAAACCTCACACACTGTCACGATCCGGAATTTCCACCTTCCGGACCGTGATGGCGCCTAAAGTTTCACTTGCTAGGCAAGCATATATTAGAGGATTCTTTAAGTCGATTTAATTTCAATAAAATAATCAATTAAGCTAAATAGAAGCTAAAACTTAAATGTGGAATAACATAGATCCCATAATATTTGGTACAATTTGGATCTGGAGTCACAACTCACGAGTTTCTAAGATTTTCTACAAACAGAGTCCGAAAGAAATAAAACTGTTCTAAATGAAAGAAACAATAAAATAGGGAAACTAGAAAGGGACTCCAAGGTCTACAGACGCCAGAAGATCTACCTTGAGTTTCCGATAAGAAAGTCTGAGATGTTACGCCTCTCGATCTGCTAGGACCAATGCCAAAACCTGCACAAGACGTGCAAAGTGTATTATGAGTACAACCAACCCCATGTACTTTATAAGTGTTGAGTCTAACCTCGACGAAGTAGTGACAAGGCTAAAGCGGGTCACTCACACAAACATGTACACAATACATAATAAAGACAGAAAAGGAAATATAGAACGAAATAAGGCAGTCAATTGAAAATAATAGCTACAACTTCAAAAAATAAGCCATTGACGTTCAGAATTACCAATCCTTAAAATTCAAAAGAAAATATCGTAAACTAACACAATTCAAGGAAATGGAAACACATAGGTTATTGCGGCGCGCAACCCCATCCTGCCGTACTCACATAATCGTCTCTTATTTCCTCGTAACAATATTAACAATAATATATATATATATATATATATATATATATATAGAGAGAGAGAGAGAGAGAGAGCGGCGCGCAACCCGATCCCACCGTAATTAGTATCCACCGTATATGAGAGGATATATAGTATGAAACGACAAGCATAATTCAGGTGAAATACTATCCACAATATTAACAAAGATATAATAATAACAACAACAACAAAATCAATGAATTCTCACAAGTAAGGTATGAGAAGAGTAGTGCGTACGCAGACCTTACCTCTACCATAAAAAGACAGGGAGGCTATTTCCGATAGACCCAAACACCCTCAGCTAAAGAGAAGAAGATTAGCAAATATACATGATGACAATAATCGAATATTCATCAGCATTGTACAATCAATTGAAATTTAATAATTATAGTTTCTCCAATATACCTTTTAATATTTTACTAAAGTACCTTTTTTACCAAATGAGTAATAAGAATGACAATATAGCTACATAATTTAGGGAACTGATTGGTTCTTGTTACCAGACAAAGCAATGATGGAATTAGCAAGTGATCACGCTCAACTATGTCTAATAAAAGACTAAGCGGGCATTGTAAATATAATTCAGGTATTTTGCCCAGAGTCGAATCCCACAGGGAACCAACGTATCAAATGTTGTTGTTAGATTACTAGGTTCTTAATAATCAACTTTCTCAAAGGTTATGAATATCACTTGGTAGTGTTTATACTACTACAACTGAACAAAAATAATAAACTAAAGAATAACTAACAATGATGTGTAAACAATTGTAATAAAGGTCTAAGGTTATGATTTTCCCCGTTGATGAAATCCCTTCCTGTATATTTCCTATAGTTTTGACTTAGTTGTCTCTATCAATCATGAACACTCCAGCTATCATAAATCTCTCTCAAGTAATTATGATAATCTACTAGACGCACTCTCTCAATTTATGCTAGCTAAATTGCATTACAGTTCACTTTAGATTGCACCCGAGGTATCGTTATATCTAATCCAACCTCTAAACCCTCGGTTATGGATCACGCCTATAATCCGGGGGTGATGTTTTTTAAACAACTACCTAAATATGCACTCTCTCTCAAGTAGATACATAATAAATAGGAACAACTAATTGAGGGCCCTTCAATCAACTACAACAAGAACGTAGTTGAACAAATAGAGATTAACAACCAAGCAAAACTATATTAATATCACAATAAGTTCATTCTTAACGGGTTTCACCAAAATCTTAGATAAGAAAAGTTATCTACTCATGACAATAACGAAAACTACAAAAGAATTCATGAACAATGGTGAAAATCACAAGGGAAGGAGATAAGGATTGATGCCCAATTGCCCTCCTTGCCTCTTGCCTTTGCTCTCTTTGTTCTAGACTCTAAACCTTGATAAAATACTCCTTTGGGCGAGTTGAACCTTTTATAGGTTGAGTGGATTGTCCTTGAACTTCCAAAAGTACCCTTCATCTTTTACTTTTCCCGTCTGGACTAGCACGGGTGCGCTAATCTCGCGCTACAGCCCGCGCTAGTGGAGTTTAGCACTGCCCGGAATCACTGGACTAGCGCGGGCGCGCTAGTCTCGTGCTACATCCTGCGCTAGTGGAGTTTCTCACTGTCCGAAGCGTCTTCAGCCTTCAAATAATCCATAAATTATCCCACGGGGTTGTTCTTCTTCAATTTCGCGCAGATCACCATCCTAAGTCCTCGATAGTGCATTGTACTCCTATGAAACACAAAAATCACAATTAGACCCAATTTATCATCATTTAACATACTTAAGACAATGAAGTATCATTAAGTTAGAGTATAAATATATGCTAAACTACGTGAATTTAGCCTATTATCAACACCCCACACTTAAATCATTGCTAGTCCTTGAGCAATCCTCTATATCCTACAAGGTTTCTTCTCTTCAAACACTTCCCTACGGTGTCACACCACGAACATTTTACAAGCATTGCACCTAACATCTATGCCTCAAGCAACGACTCTCTCCTGCCATGCCATACTCTTACTTCCTTAAGATACTCTACATGGAGGTCAAGATTTACCTCTTCGTCATGAATCACGTGCCCTCACATCACACAATTGAGAGTAATTCCACAAAAATTATATTAAGAACACGCATGAACTTTAAATTGAAATAATTCACTCACTCTCAAAAAGAACATTCATATGCCACAAAGATACTCCATAGGCTTGCCCATAGTGTAATACTCTACTAATCAAGTTTATTCAGTCTAAGATAAATTAGGTCTTCATTTGGTTGTAATGTAGGCTAAGGGACGGGTAGGATATATTTAGATATAGTGACTAACCTTCCTAAGCACTTTTAATACAATTACATTAACATTCAACCCATTCTTATGCTTGGCCAGAACTTTCACCACACTATGCTTCATATTCAACCCACTCTTTTTAGGTGCAAATTTTCTTTTTCAAGCCACTACTCATCAAGGACTACTTTTATTCATTATCCTCTTTCTCTCTTTTGTTTTTCTCTAAGTGGCCTTCAATTATTATTATTATTTTTTTCCATTAGTGTTCATTTTTTTTAAGCTTCTCACCATCTTCCTATTTCGCCGATTCCACTCAAAAACCATACCACTACCCCACACTTAGACTTTTACATGTTCTCAACAAATCAAGTGCTTATAGGAGGTATAAGGTTCAAACAATCAGGCTATTCAAACAACTGGGTATAGTTTGTAATGTGGTGGTCAACAAAACAGGCTTATAAGCTCGAAGGAGTTAACTATGGTGAATTTTAATCAGGTGGATACATATTTATGTCTGGCTTAACAAAGAAATGCCTATATCACTTTTAAGACTGAACAAACTACTATTTCGCTTAGTGATACGCTCAAATTACACCTTAAAATAGTGTAAAATGATCGATGTCAAATATAGTAACCCAACAAGGTTGGGGTAGAATCCCACAGGGAATAGGTGTGAAAAGTTTACTTGGGTCGTGTGATTCTTACTCAAATCGTATCTCTATCCCGTTAGTGTAACAAGAATATGTGAATTGATTGTATGATAGGTTTAATTGAAATAGTGACAGATATGATTAATTAAAGTTGTAATTAAAGTGATTAACTAAACCAAGGTTGTGTCTCCTTCAATGAAATGTAATGCTAATAGGTATTAATATGATATATTTCTAGTGGAAGACCCTTTAGATATGCAAATGATTTCTAAGTGACTACCCAATATTTTTCAATAGTTGGGTAGTATTTCCTCTTTATGATTTTCCAAATATAAAAGAGTTGCAATGAAGAATAATCAACTAATGCCAAATAAAACCCACTTATTCCTAAGTGATTCTATTAAAGAAGGTTTAAAGCCTTGAGTCTTTGATATTTACTCATACCAATCCTAACTCACTTTTCCAAGTAAAGAAAGAATTTAATGGCACTTGTTAATGCAACCGTCAACAATATATGAAGAATGGGAAATAAATGAATATCAACCAAACATTATATATATATATATATATATATATAATGTTTGGTTGATATTCATTTATTTCCCATTCTTCATATATTGTTGACGGTTGCATTAACAAGTGCCATTAAATTCTTTCTTTACTTGGAAAAGTGAGTTAGGATTGGTATGAGTAAATATCAAAGACTCAAGGCTTTAAACCTTCTTTAATAGAATCACTTAGGAATAAGTGGGTTTTATTTGGCATTAGTTGATTATTCTTCATTGCAACTCTTTTATATTTGGAAAATCATAAAGAGGAAATACTACCCAACTATTGAAAAATATTGGGTAGTCACTTAGAAATCATTTGCATATCTAAAGGGTCTTCCACTAGAAATATATCATATTAATACCTATTAGCATTACATTTCATTGAAGGAGACACAACCTTGGTTTAGTTAATCACTTTAATTACAACTTTAATTAATCATATCTGTCACTATTTCAATTAAACCTATCATACAATCAATTCACATATTCTTGTTACACTAACGGGATAGAGATACGATTTGAGTAAGAATCACACGACCCAAGTAAACTTTTCACACCTATTCCCTGTGGGATTCTACCCCAACCTTGTTGGGTTACTATATTTGACATCGATCATTTTACACTATTTTAAGGTGTAATTTGAGCGTATCACTAAGCGAAATAGTAGTTTGTTCAGTCTTAAAAGTGATATAGGCATTTCTTTGTTAAGCCAGACATAAATATGTATCCACCTGATTAAAATTCACCATAGTTAACTCCTTCGAGCTTATAAGCCTGTTTTGTTGACCACCACATTACAAACTATACCCAGTTGTTTGAATAGCCTGATTGNTGCTCAAACTCGGGGTGAAAAACAGACAAAATTGCCCTTCCAGGTCAACTATGCGATCGCATTCCTGTCGCATAACAGGAATGCGGTTCGCATTCTTCACGGACCCATCGCAGATTTAAAACCCTAGCTTCCAGGTACTCATCGCATTCTTGATATGCAGTTCTCGTTGATATTATGCGACCACATATTTGCATCGCAGGTTTGTTCTCAACTTTCAGCACAGGAGCTTTGTGGTTCGTTGTGCGGCTCGCAGATCCATTATGCGATCGCATAATGGATTGCATTCTTGCCCGAGAAATTGGATTAACAGGTTGTTAAGCTTTGCGATTCCATTGACGATTCTGCGGTTCGCATGTTGAATATGCGATCCGCATGTTCACTTCTGCGACCGCATTTTTCCCTTTTCTTGTCTTTTTGACTTCTTTTACATGTTCTTGAGTTTTCAAGCCTCATGCACTGCAAAACATACAAATTTCATGAGTATAACAGATAAATGCACTTAGAACCAGCTAAACTCTAAGCAATTTAGTATTAAATGTGCCGAAATTCTCCGGCACGTCAACACCCCCAACTTAAACTCTTGTTTGTCCTCAAGCAACAAAAATGACTCTATCCTAACCTAGACTCCAACTACAAGACCGGAAACCATAATGACCAAGGACGGTGTTAATTGCTAGTACCACAAGCATGCATTTTCATTTATTTACCCTTTATGAACAATCATTGTTATATACAAGGAAACTAATCAACTTGTGAACTTTGAAACTCGACCGATTTGACAAATTGTTACTCTCAGCTGAGTGCACTAGCATCCGACTTCAAGAACTCAACTTCTGTCAGACTTCACAGTTCATGTGCCCTTACCAGAAAGAAGGTCCCAACTCTTAATATTTACAGTGATAGCAAAAAGGGACATATTTACAAAGACACTCGCTCTCACAAAGAGTTTCAAGTGTTACAACACATCATACCATAGGCTTGCCCTTATTTTGATTCGTTTTCTATTTAAGAACATTCGGTTGGAGATCCCATAAGGACTTTTTAAGCTTGTAATGTAGGCCTAGGGAAGGGTTGGATAATCATCTGGGTACAAGTTACTACACCCTCCTTGAACACTACTCACATCTTTCTCTTTCAATGCCCTTTGTCTCTTTTCAAACCACATAGCCCTTATTGGTACTTAGTTACCAACTTTGAACCACCTGACATACCCCTCTAGTTTCTCTTTTTTTAAATATTTTTTTTAAATATTTTTCTTCAAAGCTCCATATGTATATATATACATATATTTCTTTTCTTTTCTTTTTGTCTTTTTTTTTGGAGTTTGAATAATCTCATGCGAATATTTTGAGGTACAGGTTCCTACGCTCGATGCACAACCTTATCAACTTCCACTTTGACACCCCACCCCCAACTTAGGCTTTTAGCCTCATTCTCAATGTTCAAGGAGGTAGGGGTTCAAAAGAGGGAATTATTTCACAAAAACGGGAAAGGTTTGTAACGAGGTGTCCAACAAAAAAGGCTAAAGGCTCAAATGGGTAACTAGTGATAATCATGAATACATTGGGTAGCTTGAAAGGCTCACTGGGTTTTCCAATATCACAAAGAATGCCTAAGGTTATTTCTCCAACTAAATGTACTTATCATTAGCATCGAAAAACCAACCGGGCAAGTTCTAGATAACATAAGTAAACACAAGAATTATTTATACAAAAGCTAACATACACGACACACGACTGTTTGGATCAGCATAGTTTTAGCTCTCGAGTCAACACTTGGCAACTCAAAGCTTTCCTAATATATACATGTATAATTCTAAGTAAGCATAGAGTCAAAAAGCGAGCCTCAAGTTCACACAGTTGATTGCCCTTACAACACAAGATAACTTTTTTTTTATAATGGAAGGGTGTAGGCTATTTACAGATACACATGCTTGCGACTAGACACTTACACCAAACCGGTCAATACGTTTCATCCTAATGCTATGGTTCTACTATTAAATCCTTGGAAAAGAACCTAGCGAAGAAAATCCAAGGGGAATTCATTGTTAATTACTACTGATGACATGCATACTACTATCTACTTGTTTTTGTTTTTGTTTTTGTTTATATATACACACACGGATACCATATGTACGAACACAACACAAGTTAACGAACAACAACATAAGTATGTACAAGAGTTTACTGATAACTTGAAGATCACATATAACACAAAAAGAAAACAAGTACACTAGTTTGAGGACCACACAAAAGATACTTCATACAAGCCTACCCTTCCACCCCCAACTAACAAGCATGCATTGTACTCAATGCATAAGAAATGTAAAACAGAGTTAGGGGCTCCCTGGGGCGCACTAAGCGCTATGGGAGTTAGTAGCCTGCTGGGTGTCAGAGGGGTCAATGACCGCTAGTGGAACTGGGGCTGCTGAAGTCCCAGCTGGAGGTATGACGACCACTGGTGGTGGAAGAGCTGCTGAAGACTCAACTGGAGAGGTGACTGCTGCTATAGGTGGAGTCTGAGAGCTGCTGGCCTCGCCTGCTGACGGCGAAATGTCTGATGTTGTGGCCCGAGTAGCGGTGTCAACTAGTGACCGTTGTATCGCCAACTGTACGTGAGCTTCCTCTTCTTCCTCCGCAGTTGTGGTGACGGCAACCTGCTTGCCCTTCTCTTGAGGGCCTTCATCATCAGCAGAAAAGTCCTCCTCATCAGTTTCCTCCTCAGATGACTCCTCACCCTCGGACTCTATTGAATGTCCGGACTCCTCCCCGGAAGGTATGTCAACTAGCTCAGAGGAAAGTGGGGGTTGGGAGGCTTCAACAGTATGTGATGTCTGGGTTGTCATCAGTGTGGAGAAATCAAGACCTAGCCCAGTCTCTGATGCGCCCGCTCCCTGCTCTCCTTCCTTGGGCAGTAAGGAAGATAAATCAAACTCCAGATTCTGCATCTTGTGGAGCTCAGTCTTCAGTGTAGTCACATCAACTCGGAGTGTTGGCAGGTCTCCAACCTCACCACGCTCATTCTTCTCAATCCTGGCCTCAAGCCCATTTAGGCGACCCTCGTAAGATATGTGTTGTTGTTGTAGGGTCGTCATTGATTCCTGAATGGGGGTCACGACCTGCCTGATAAGTATAGGGAGTTCCTTCAGAAGCTTGCCTGCCTTAGCATTGGTGTGATTAGCTAGGAGACCAAGACTCGAAAGGACTAGCAGTGAAGCAGGTGGTTGAGCATTGGTCTGAGGGGTAGGTTGTGGAGCAGCAGTGGATGTCTCTGCGGTATGAGGTGCAATAGGAGTCTGGGAGTCGGAGATGTATGTCTCGGTGGGAATCTAAATCTGAATCTCCGGAGGAACAACAACTACCTTTATCACCAATGCGTGTGATGTCGATATTCTTTTTCGCTTTTCCCATCTTGTCAGAATGTGTCAATGTAGGAACATACGCAGCCTTACAGCAGGCGGTGATCAAGTATGTGAAACGAAATGATGTGGCTTTCTGCCACGCCCGGACCCCTATCTCTTTGGAAATGATGTCACCCACATCGATCGTGATCCCGGTCATAATGCAAGCAATGAGAATAGCTTTCTCAATGCTAATGTTTGTTTCATTCCGGGTTGGGATCAAGCGGTAAGTGACAAAACTAAGCCAGAATCGATCCTCTCGTGTTAGATCTTCCTTGTATATTTTGTGTGCAGGGTCAATCCAGGCTGGGGTACCCTTGGCAATCACTGATGCAACCCAAGCTCGCTCACCAGCTCTATTGGCCAATTTGGCCTCATACTCCGTTGTACTAGGGCATGTGGTTGAGAAATAATGATCATGAATTTCTGCCCTATCACAGTACACCTCCTTTCCCTGAACTAGGACAGTGTCGCATAATATTTTGTTGCGCTTGTGGTGAGCTGTTTTGGAGGCCCCATAAGATGCATAGAACTCCTGCACCACTGTTTCATTAAATTCCTCAGGCAGCAAAGTGAAGCACTCCCACTTTCTAGCTTTGATGTTCGCTAAAATGTGAGGGTACTGTTCCTGAAGGCCGTTCAGACTTAACCGCTTCTCTGCCGGGATCTTCCGTTTGGAGAGCCCCTCTCTATACAGAGCTCTAGAATCAGGGAGCGGGAACCTAAGCTGGAAATCATCTCCTTGATTCCGCCTTGTCTCAGCCTGTAAATCAACATCTGGCACAGTCTCCTCCTCATCAAACTGGGAGTGACTTTCATCAACAGATTAGGGTGGTGCTTGTCGTGAACGTTTTCCCGGTGGAGCTTGGCGGCTAGAGGCAGCCCTTTTATTAGATGAAGTTATATGTTTTTGGCGAGGCATATCTACAAATAAACGATGGGTGAGTGGTGTAGCAGACAGTAGGAAAGCTTTAACTGAGAAACTCCACTATGTGACAGGTTATGCGATTGCATAACCACTATGCGGACCGCAAACCTATCACAAAGTAGTCATCTGCTTAAAAGAGTGAATAATGCGATGACATATGCGATCACATATCCATTATGCGGTTTTCATAGTCATCGCAGAATCGATGCAAAAAAATATCATTACACTACGCAATCGCACAACCTACCGCAAAGGTGGGTTTGCGATCGCAGACATGCCGCAAACATTAAGCAAAAGTAGGCATCCAACTGTTTAAGTTTGCGACGACTCTATGGTTCGCATATCAACTATGCGATCGCATAGTTTCCGCATTGTACCATCTTCCTCAAGTGGCCTAGGGTTTGGAATGCGACGTGAATGCGGACCGCACAATGAGTATGCGGATCGCAAAAGTTGTCATTCTCAAAGCTTCATGAAACCTAATGATGGATACCCAAATTTCATGATCCACAAGCAATTTTTAACAGGTTTCTTAGGACATACCCCCCCCCCCCACTACAAGCAGATATACACTGGGACGAACGGGATCAGACCATAACAATCAAAAGAACCAATCACACTGAAATTTAACCTAACCTAAAAGAAATTACGAGAAATCGAGAGTAGAAGAGGTAGACATACCGGAGGATGATGAAATATGAATCAACAATTGAAAGATGAATCCACCAAGACGTCTTTGCTAAGGCTCTTTGAAATCAAGTAGCCGTTTTTCATTTGTGCTTCTTTCTCTTTTTTTTTTAGTTTAGTTTTGTTTTTGTGTTAGTGAGAATGTGCGGTGAGTGAGAGTGTAGGTGATTAGATATGCGAAAAGGGTAGAAGACTTACCTGGGCAATATGCGATGGAAAAGTGGCTGCATAACCTGGGATGCGACCGCATACTTGTTATGCGGCAGATTATTGCATAGGGTTACCAAGGTTAACTATGTGATGCACTATGCGATCGAATAACAGTAATACGGTTCGCATAGTGAGCCTTCTCACCGCATTTTAGCCAACCCAATTTGCCAAACTAACTGCCCTTGTCTGCGACAACAATGCGAACCGCATAGTTAAAATGCGATCGCATATGTGGCGCAGACTGGTCATTTTTCTTTGCTTCTCTTTCACTCGCAATTCTACCCTGTTTTGTGGTCTTTTGAACCACCTGCACTATAACACACACTTTAAATTGCTCAAATGAACCTATTTAATCAAAAACTAAAATTTAAAAGACATGAGAGTGTTACCACACATGGGTTGCCTCCCATGAAGCGCTTGATTTAACGTCGCGACACGACGAAGTTGGCATTATTTTGAATTCATTCATTGGTCGGGCAAGGACCGTCTTTAAGAGCCAATTGCTCAACCATATATCTTTCTCCATCAGTGCCCAAATAATGCTTGATGCACTGGCCATTTACTTTGAACATGCGGAGCCCATCCTCAGATGCTAATTCCACGGCGCCAAATGGGGACACATCTACCACTTTGAATGGACCGGACCATTTTGATTTGAGCTTTCCTGGAAACAATTTGAGTCTTGAGTTGAAGAGCAACACCAATTCCCCGGACTGGAACTCCCTTTTCAAAATCTTTTTGTCTTGGAAAATTTTCATTCTTTCCTTATACATAGCTGCACTTTCATAAGCGTGGAAACGAAATTCCTCCATTTCGTTGAGTTTAGTTAGCCTCAGGTTTGCATCTTCAGTCTAGTCCAAATTCAACTTCTTTAGAGCCCACATGGCTTTATGCTCTAGCTCCACACGTAGATGGCAAGCTTTACCGAAGATTAATCGGTAGGGAGAAGTACCAATGCGTGCGGTATGCCCACAATGCGTCATCTAGTTTCCTTGACCAGTCGGTCCTGTTTGCGTTGACTGTCTTTGCTAGAATATTTTTGATCTCCCGGTTGGAGACTTCTACCTGGACACTTGATTGGGGATGATAAGGGGTGGCTACCTTGTGCTTGACACTGTATTTATCTAGCACCCCGTGAAAGCATTGTTGAAAAAATGAGAAGCACCATCACTGAGAATGGCTCTAGGAGTGCCAAACCGCGTGAATATATTTTTTTTAAGAACGCAGTCACACTCCTTGCCTCATTATTTGGCAAGGCACTAGCTTCAACCCATTTGGACACGTAGTCCACAGCTACCAGAATGTACTTCATACCACAAGAACTCACAAAGGGACCCATAAAGTCAATGCCCCACACATCAAAAATTGCAACCTCCATCACAAAGTTCATAGGCATTTCGTGTCTCTTCGAGATTGATCCATGTCTCTATCATTGGTCACAAGACTTGATAATTTGGTTAGCATAACGATATATTTACGTCCAGTAATAACCATATTCGAGCACTTTTGTTGCCTTCCGATTTCCTCCGTGATGACCACCCACCGGTGAGTCATGGCATGCCTTCAGAATTTGCATCATTTCTTCCTCTGGGACACACCTTCTAATAATGTTGTCCGCACAGATACGGAACAAGAATGGCTCCTCCTAATAATATTGCCGACACTCTCTTAAGAACTTCTTCTTTTGGTATGCTTCTAAATCATCCGGTATTAGGTCACTAAACAAGTAGTTGGCAATGTCGGCATACCAAGGAGTGGTTGAAGAAGATAATGCCAAGATATGCTCATCGGGAAAGGCATCAATGATATCAAGATCATCCTTTGGTCGCCCATATTCTTCAAGTTTAGGGAGATGGTCCGCCACTTGGTTCTCGGTGCCCTTTCAGTCCTTGGCTTCAAAATCAAATTTTTGTAACAAGAGGACCCACCGGATTAGTCTTGGCTTGGCATCTTTCTTTGCTATGAGGTATAGAAGAGCGGCATGGTCGGAGTATACCACCACCTTGGATCCCAACAAATAAGCTCGAAAGTTTTCGAAAGCATACACAGTAGCAAGAAGCTCTTGATCCGTCACCGTATAGTTCATTTGTGCATCATTGAGTGTCTTGCTTGCATAATAAACCGGATGAAGAACATTGTTGTGACGTTGACCCAAAACCGCTCTAATTGCTACACCACTGGCGTCACACCTGAGCTCGAATGGAAGAGACCAATCCGGTGTGACAATAATAGGTGACATGGTGAGATTCTCCTTGAGCTCCTCGAATGCCTTGAGACACTTCTCATCGAACACAAACTTGGAATCGTTCTCAAGGAGCTTGCACATAGTATTTGCAATTTTGGAAAAGTTCTTGATAAAGCGTCGATAGAATCCGGCATGCCCAAGAAAGCTTTGAATACCTTTACCGATGTTGGTGGAGGGAGTTTGGAAATGATCTCAATCTTTGCCCGATCAACTTCAATTCTACTTTTTGAAATTTTATGCCCCAAGACAATGCCCTCGTCTACCATGAAGTGGCATTTTTTCCAATTAAGCACGAGGTTGGTCTCCTCACATATTTTAAGAACTTGTCTAAGGTTGTCAAGACAATGCTCGAAGGAGTCACCGACCACTGAAAAATCATCCATGAAAACTTCTAGGAAGTCTTCCACCATGTCGGAGAAAATGGACATCATGCATCGTTGAAAAGTAGTCGGAGCGTTGCACAAACCAAAGGGCATCCGACTAAGGGCAAAGGTTCCATACGGAGAAGTGAATGTGGTCTTCTCTTGATCCTCCAAGGCTATATTGATTTGATTGTAGTCGTAATACCCATCGAGGAAGCAATAGAAGGATCTGCCCTCTAGCCGATCAAGCATTTGATCAATAAAAGGCATAGGGAAATGATCCTTGCAAATGGCATTGTTGAGCTTCCAGTAGTCCATGCATACTCTCCATCCGGTGACCGTCCGAGTGGGGATAAGCTCTTTCTTTTCTTTGTGAATCACCGTCATGCCTCCCTTATTTGGCACACATTGTACCGGACTCACCCATGGATTATCCGCAATGGGGTAGACAACCCTGGCATCCAACCATTTGATTATTTCCTTCTTAACCACTTCTTGCATTGAACGATTTAATCTTCTTTGATGTTCCACACTTGGCTTGCTCCCTTCTTCCAATTGAGTTTTGTGCTCACATATCCCGGCGGGGATTCCTCGGATGTTGGCAATTGTCCATCCAAGTGCTTGTCAGTGCTCCCGCAAGACATTCAACAATTCATCAACCTGCACATCATTCAACAACTAAGAAACGATTACAAGTAAAGTGTTATTAGAACCGAGAAATTTGTAACTCAAGCGTGATGGAAGTGGTTTGAGCTCAAGTTGTGGTGGCTCAATGATTAAAGGTTTTGCGGGGGGTGGGGGGTGTTGTAGCTCGATTCTCTAAGTCAAGAAAAAGCTTCTTTGGTGCATATGTGTAGGACCCACGTCCTTCCAATGCGTTCACTATTTCAACATACCCCTCAATGTCGTCACCATCAAAGTTCACCAAGATTGTCGCCAAAGCCTCGCCGAGGCATTCTTCTTTCATCTTCATCTCAATCTCATCTTCAACCTCATCAACTACATCAATGATCGAGATTCCTTCGTAAGCACTCGGCAATTTCAACCCTTTGCTAGCTTGGAAGGTGACTTCCTCATCATTCACTCGGAACTTGATTTCATGTCGTTCTGAGTCCATTAAAGCTCTTCCCGTCGCAAGGAATGGTCTTCCTAAAATTATAGAAATTTCCTTGTCTACCACACAATCTAAGATAACAAAGTCGGCCGGGAGAAGGAACTTCCCCACCTTTACCAAGACATCATCAACAATGCCCACGTGTTTCTTAATTGATCGGTCGGCCATTTGCAATCTCATGCTAGTAGGTCCTGCTTGCTTGTAGATAGAAAGAGGAATCAAATTTATACTAGCCCCGTTGTCACAAAGTGCTCTAGCAAAGTCTCTCAACCCGATGGTACATGGAATAGTGAATTCTCTCGGGTCTCCCTTTTTCTCCATGGTGGTTGTAGCAATTATCGAACTTACCCGATGAGTCAAGTTTACCATCTCATTCTTTGCAGTTCTCTTCTTTGTCATTAAATCTTTCAAATATTTGACAAACCCCGGCATTTCTTGGAAAGACTCCAAGAATGGGATGTTTACCGACAATTGTTTCAAGATGTCATAGAATTTTTCAAACTTGCCATCATCCACCCTTCGTGCAAGCCTTTGAGGGAATGGGGGAGTAGGTTGAGGAATTGGTGGAGGAGCTTTTGGGGTCTCCTTCACTTTTTCCTTACCCTCTCCCTGTTTTGGATCTTTACCTCATGAGAGGGCTTCTCAATTTCAACCACACTCGGCAACTCAACTTGTGTTTCCACTTCTTGATCAAGATTTTCTACATCAACCACTTGCTCACTTTCATCTTGGAGCACCTTACCGCTTCTAGTTGTGATGGCCATGCAATGAGAAGATGGTCCGCTTGAACCATCTTTTGGGTTGACCACTGTGTCACTAGGAAGAGTACCTTTTAGCTTGGGATTTTGTTCTCGTGACAAATCCCTCATTTGCATCTCGAGCTTTTGAATAGAGGCGGTGTGTGATCCCACTACCTCGGACATGTTTTTCATTGTTGCATCACTTCGCTCTTGATTTTGCAAAATTCTCTCAAGAATCCCCTCCATTTTGGACTCATTCGAAGGCCCATCCTTGTATTGTGAGGAGTTGGAATATTGCCCTCTTGGTGGAACATAAGGATTGGAACTTCTATTAGCATAATTGTTGTTGTTGTTCCAAGATCCTTGACCACTTTGATCATTTCGCCAGTTTTGTTGGCCTTGGCCTCCAATTATTTTGTTGGCGGAAACCACCTTGAGAGTTTTGGACATAAGTTGCTCCTTCAAAATCTTTACTTCCCATCAATTGCATGTCTTCCACCATATTTACCTTTTTTGTTTGACTCTCACTGAACATCTTTGTTAACACATCGATGTTAGTAGCAAGACCGGCAATCAACTGGTCTCTCTCTTGATTCTCTTTAATCATGCTGGTCAGAGAGGGAGTACCATAAGAAATTCCACTGCTAGTATCCTCCGAATGCCATGCTTGATTATGTTTTGTCATTTTGTCTAGAATTTGAGTGATCCTAGTGAATGACTTGTCCATGAAGGACCCATCTGCGACATTTTTAGCAATGGACTGGGATAGTGGATCCAAACCCATATAGAACTTCTCCATCATAATATGTTCTGGGAACCCATGGTTTGGTGATCTCACTAGGTATAGCTTGAACCGATCCCATGCCTCGTGTAAGTGCTCCCCTGGCAGTTGCTTGAAGAAAAATATTTTGTCTCTGAGCTCTGACTTTTTGCTATATGGGAACCACTTTGCTAAGAAGGCTCGGACAAGCTCAGGCCATGTTGTGATAGTTTGAGGAGGTAAGTTTTGAAGCCATTTTTTCGCTTCTCCCGCCAACAAGTACTTGAATACCCGCAACCTCAAAGCGTCATCCGTCACATTTGTTTGTTTGTGCATGGCGCATACACCCAAGAAGTTCCTTAGGTGTTGCGTCGGATCATCATCTGTTGAGTTATGGAACAATCCTTCCGCCTTGAGCATTAGAATCATTCCATGATCCACTTTGAAAGTATATGCACCAACCATTGGAGGGAGGATATCATTGGTGTCGTCAATATATTCTTCGATGTCAGTGAAAGGGTTAGCCTCTTCATCATACTCAACGTTGGCCATTGTCACCTAGTAGACCAAACAAAACGAGCAACGTGTGATGGAATAGAAAACGATATAAAGTAAAGTACACACTATCTAGTCATTTCAAAACTGTATTCCCCGGGGCAACGATGCCAAAATTTGATATGCTCAAATTACACCTTAAAATAGTGTAAAGCGATCGATGTCAAATATAGTAGCCCAACAAGGTTGGGGTCGAATCCCACAGGGAATAGGTGTGAAAAGTTTACTTGGGTAGTGTGATTCTTACTCAAATCGTATCTCTATCCCGTTAGTGTAACAAGAATATGGGAATTGATTGTATGATAAGTTTAATTGAAATAATGACAAATATGATTAATTAAAGTTGTAATTAAAGTGATTAACTAAACCAAGGTTGTGTCCCCTTCAATGAAATGTAATGCCAATAGGTATTAATATGATATATTTCTAATGGAAGGCCCTTTAGATATGCAAATGATTTCTAAGTGACTACCAAATATTTTCCAATAGTTGGGTAGCATTTCCTCTTTATGATTTTCCCAAATATAAAAGAGTTGCAATGACAAATAATCAACTAATGCCAAATAAAACCCACTTATTCCTAAGTGATTCTATTAAACAAGGTTTAAAGCCTTGAGTCTTTGATATTTACTCTTACCGATCCTAACTCAATTTTCCAAGTAAAGAAAGAATTTAATGGCACTTGTTAATGTTTGCAACCATCAACAATAAATTAAGAATGAGAAGTAAATGAATATCAACCAACCATTATATATATATATTCAATGTTAAATACCCAATAACATAACACCCATTTAGGGTCCACAACCTTAATATTTAAAGCTAGCTACTCATGCTTAAAGACAAGAAATTAAGAGTAATAAATGTCATAAAGCTTACAAAATACAAGAATCTTCACTTCTAAAGCTTCCAAAAGAGAGAAATATTCAATAGAGTGTATTGTAGCTCAAAAACTATCCAAGAATGACCCATAAAATCCCAATAAATCTATTTATAGTGGGCTAAAACTCGGGG
>ML255165.1:30738-47362 GCA_005239495.1 Nicotiana undulata
GGGACAAAATTGCCCTTCCAGGTCAACTATGCGACCGCATTCCTGTCGCGTACCAGGAATGCGTTCGCATTCTTCACGGACCCATCACAGATTCAAAACCCTAGATTCTAGGTACTCATCGCATTCTTGATATGCGGTTCGCATTGATATTATGCGACCGCATATTTGCATCGCAGGTTTGTTCTCAGCTTTCAGCACATGAGCTTTGTGGTTCGTTGTGCGGCTCGTAGATCCATTATACGATTGCATAATGGATCGCATTCTTGCCTGAGAATTGGCTTAACAGGTTGTTGAGCTTTGCGATTCCATTGACAATTATGCGGTTCGTATGTTGAATATGCGATCCGCGTGTTCATTTCTGCGACCGCATTTTGCCTTTTCTTGTGTTTTTGACTTCTCTTACGTGTTCTTGAGTTTTCAAGACTCATGCACTAAAACATCAAAATTTCATGAGTATAACATATAAATGCACTTAGAACCAGCTAAACTCTAAGCAATTTGGTATTAAATGTGCCGAAATTCTCTGGCACATCACTTAGCACACACACAGGGCAAGTTCTAGGTATCAAATGTGGACATAGAGTACAATGTAAAATACCTTACACACACATGGAACATAATCCACTCCAAATTGGTTCTTCAAGACACTCCATTGAGCATTCAAGTCTATTACAGTATGCAAAATTAAGGCATTCTACAAGAGTCAACCATGAGCCTAAGCGTCACACTCTAGGTTCTTTGGTGTTCGGGTGTAACACACCAAGGGGTGCATTTTATCATTCATCTCCTTGCCCAAAATAATCCTAACAACTAAAAAAAAGAAAACAAACTACACCCGGTTCAAGCTAAACCCTGGGAAAAGAACCGTGGTCAAAAGAAAAACCAAGGGGGAGTTACTACACTACCTAAAAAGAAAACAAAAAATCTTTTTGGGGTTTTCTTTGGAATAACCCCCCTCAAGAAAACTGCCTACGAAGTTCGTCATCAGGAAGAGTCCACTAATTTTTTCTTTTTCTTTTTTATGATCGACTTAGACCCTCAAGAACCCCGTCAAAGGGATCCGTCGTCGGGCCAAGATGACTCAATTAATTATACCCCATGTACATCACAACCAACACAAAAAACAACCTTAAACAAAGCTACAAAAAGAAAACGTGAAAAACAACTACAATTCTCCCAAGTTAAACAAAAGTTAAAGCAAACAATTAACAAATGTACAACATACAACAAACAGGGAATCCTTCCCCCACCCCACACTTAAAATGAGGACATGTCCTCATGGCCAATGAAAATACAGAGTAAGATAAGGGGACTTCCCTAACAGCTCAATCTTGGTCGAAGACAGTGCCTGGGTCCACGTTGAAAGCACGACCCAGGGCGCGTAGCCAGCCCATGATCTTCTTTTCAGACTTCTTTTGCTGGGTGACCATATCATCGACTCGGGTCCCCAGATCAGTCACTGAGGTCCTCAGCCCGACCACGTCTTGCTCCAGGTGGTCTAACAGTTGTCCCCGACTGGCCCTAGATGGGTCTCCAACATCCGCAGCCTACTCCTGAATGGGCTACTCCTCCTCCATGTGCTCAGTTTCCTCCTCCCCATGTTGTTGCTCCTCCTATGCCTCATCTTCCTCAGAGTCATGCCCAACCAATTCCTCATCCGCCACCACTGCTTCCTTGCCCGTAGTAACTCTGTCAGCAGTGAAGGGGTGCACCACAGGTACCTGACCATCTATAGCAAAGTCGCCTGACACCCCAGCCGCAACGCACAATCGAGTAACGAGCGATGGGTAGAAGAACCCGTACCTTTGTACCTTCACGCGGATAAACATCTACTCATGAATTACTCGTGCCACATCAAACATAGCATTTACCATGAAGCACCAAATCAAACACCCTCGAGGAATGTTCACCTCTAAAGTGTTTTTGGATGGAAAGAGTCGGTTATTGATCAGGTACAACCAGCATTTGGCCTCAAACTTGAGGGCCGAAGAGTGGAATTTGTTCCCATATTTGTACCATTTCAATGGGATGCCCGGTCGACAGATTGTCGGGGTAAACGTATCCAGGGAGTTCTTTTTCCACTATATTTCTGGTAGGCATCCACATAGCCCTCTACGGTGGAGGTAGCATGTACATTGTCCGAATGTTCTCCACTGAGGCATTAACCTACCTTCTCCTCACTGTTACCATATAGTTCTCGTGCTCCGGAGCGTTGGCATAAATCTCCCGGACAATCATGGCATTCGCCTCATCAGGCTCCTCAAAGAACACATCCAGGCGACGCTGCATTAACACAGCATACATTCTAGGACAGTTCAACCTAATGGCACTAGCGTCCATGGCCTGCTCAGGTACAACTGACTCATCCTCTTTTTCTATCGGTCCTGGGCCTTTGCTGAGACAAACCTTTGGCTATTGAAAGACCTAGAGTCAATTAATTTTCGGGGCCTTCCTCCGGTAGAGATGCGTGCCGATCGGCTCGAGGAGGAACCTGTGTCTTGACGCTTGCGGGGAGGCATGGTACCTATAATTAGCACAATGTTAGCTCAGTACGACAGGGTGACCCAACTGTGGTTACTCAGACTTCACCACAAAACTGGTCACATTAACTCCCTCCAATGGGGCATTTTTACAAACATGTGGTGGTCATTGAACAATTTAAACCCCAAGCGCTCAATATATGATATGAAGCACCACCACAATACCCCAAACATAATCACAACACCCTGTACTACTCATATTATCACTTTTCAGTACAAATCAACTACTATCAAATAAGAAAAAGCTACAATTTTTGTACACAAGGGAAAAGAAAAACAAAGTTCCACAATGAAAAGAAAATTAATGTGAGAAATACATACCTGTAGAGTTGAAGGAGGGAGATGGAGTAATGGAGGTTGAAGAAGTTGGGAGTGCTTGAGTTGTGGAAGATAGAGGAAGAAATTCACAGGGGTTGCTTGGTCTATTTGGTTGGGGGGGGGGGATGAAGAGGAAAAGAAGAAGAAGGGGAAGGGTTTTTGGGGGGTTGTGTTTGAGTGGGAGATGGAGGGTAGGGGTAGTGTAAAGGGTTGGGTCAGTTGGGGGGGGGTAAAAATTAATTTGGGTGGTTGGGAAAATTAGAAAAAGAAAATAATAAAAAAAAAATAACCGAAAAATAATCTTACCTGTGTCGAGACGGACTAGCGCGGCCTTAGCGCTAGCTTAACGAGCTAGTCCAGGGGTCGTGGGACATTGAGAAACCCCACTAGCGCGACCTATAGTGCGACCTTAGCCCGGCCGCGCTAGTGGAAACAACTGGGGGCAGTGAGAAACCTGACTAGCGCGACCTTAGCGCTAGCATAGCGCGAGCGCGCTAGTCCAGGCGTCCTCAAAATTGTTCTCTTTTTTTTTTTAATTTTTTTTTCTCCTTTCTTGGGGTCTCCAGGCATATGTTAGTACTTACACTATAAACATTATATGTATTGGGTTGCCTCCCAACCAGCGCTTGATTTAACGTCGCGATACGACGAGTACAACAATAAATGGGTTGCCTCCCATGAAGCGCCTAATTTAACGCCGTGACACGACGCAGAATGAGCGCATTTAAGGCTCGCTCAACCTTTGAGGTTCAAAAATATGCACCACAGACAACTCATTGGTCTCATTCATCCCCACATACAATTTTAATCTTTTTCCATTAACCTTGAAGGCGTTGGACCCATCTTCCGTAACAATCTCCACATCACCATAGGGAAACACTTCGACCACTTTAAATGGTGCAGACCATCGGGACTTGAGCTTACCTGGAAACAATCTCACTTGAATTATAGAGCAATACTTTATCTCCGGGTTTGAAATTTCGGTCCACAATGTTTTAGTCGTGTAACCTCTTCATTCTCTCTTTATATAGCCTTGTGCTTTCAAATGCTTGATACCTGAATTCTTCCAACTCATGCAGTTCCGTGAATCGATTTTCACCCGCAACATCAAGATCCATGTTCAACTGCTTCAATGCCCACCAAGCTCAATGTTCCAGCTCTACAGGCAGGTGACAGGCCTTTCCAAACACCAATTTGTACGAAGACATACCAATTGGCATTTTAAATGCAGTTCTATAGGCCCAGAGTGCGTCATCAAGCTTTTTCGCCCAATCAGTTCTTGTGGCGTTTACTGTTTTGGTCAGCACACTCTTGATTCACGGTTTGATACCTCAACCTGCCCACTCGAATGAGGGTGATAAAGGGTTTCCACCTTGTGGCGCACATCATACTTGGCCAGTATCTTTTCGAAGACACGATTGCAAAAGTGAGTGACGCCGTCACTAATAATGGCCCTTGGGATCCCAAAATGGGTGAATATGTTTTTCTTCAAGAACCCCCACCACCACTCTTACATCATTGGTAGGGAATGTTGCATCTTCCACCCATTTGGACATGTAATCTACAACAACAAGTATGTACTTATTGCCATAAGAGCTGACAAAGGGACCCATGAAGTCAATCCCCCACATATCAAACACCTTTACTTCTTGTATCGGGTTCATGGGCATCTCATGACGACGGGATATGTTTCCTGTCCTTTGACACTCATTACAGCCCTTCACCCACTGGTGATCATCTTTGAACACAGTTGGCCAGTAGAAGTCGGCCTCTAACACCTTCGCTGCTGTTCGAACTCCTCCAATATGTCCTCCATATGCTGATGCGTGACAAGCCTGCAAAATAGAGAATTGTTCTATCTCGGGGACACACCTACGGATCATGTTATCAATGCAAATTCTAAACAAGTGAGGTTTATCCCAATAATAACTGCGGCAATCACGATAAAATCTTTTCTTTTGGACAGATGAGAGTTCATAGGGTTCAATACCACTTGCCAGGTAGTTTGCAATGTCTGCATACCATGGTACATCCTCCATGCTCGTGGCGAGTAGCTGCACGTGTGGAAAGGTTTCCAGAATATCCTCTGATTCTATTGCATTCTCAGCACCTTCAAGTCGTGATAGGTGGTCAACGATTTGGTTCTCCGTGCCCTTGCCGTCACGAATCTCCAAATCAAATTATTGTAGTAGCAATACCCAACAAGTTAGGAGCGGCTTGGACTCTTTCTTCTCAACCAAGTATCTGATGGCTGCGTGATCAGTGTACACAATCACCTTCGACCCGATCAAGTAAGACCTGAACTTGTCAAAGGTGAACACTACCGCCAACATCTCCTTTTCGGTCACCATGTAGTTCAGCTGAGCTCCATTCAATGTCCTACTTGCTTAGTAAATTGGGTGCATTATTTTATCTTTGCACTGACCTAACACAGCTCCCACTGCGTAGTCACTGGCATCGCACATGAGTTCAAACGGTTGCTCCCAGTCAGGGGAAACAATTATCGGTGCCGTGACTAGCCGCTTTATCAGCTCCTCAAAAGCCACTCTACAATTATTAGAAAACACAAAGGGGTTATCTTTTTCAAGCAACTTATAGAGGGGGTTGGCTATCTTGGAGAAATCTTTGATGAATTGCCGGTAGAACCCGACATGCCCAAGGAAGTTACGTATAGCTTTGACTGGTGTGGGTAGTGGAAGCTTTTCAATCACATCTACTTCAACCTCAATTCCTTTACTCGACACCAAGAGCCCCAAAACGATCCCTTCTTGTACCATGAAATGACACTTCTCCCAGTTAAGCATAAGATTCGTCTCGATGCACCTCTTAGCACACGGGGCAGATTTGCTAGGCACTCATCGAATGAATTTCCCACTACTGAGAAATCTTCCATGAATACCTCCATGATATCTTCGACCATGTCTGTGAATATGGACATAATGCAGCTTTGAAATGTGGCAGGTGCATTGCAAAGGCCGAATGACATCCTTCTAAAGGCAAATACTCCATAGGGGAATGTGAAGGAGGTCTTTTCCTGTCTTCTGGGGCAATTGAAATTTGGTTGTACCCTGAGTACTCGTCCAGGAAACAAAAGTGAGACCTCCCTGCCAGCCTGTCGAGCATTTGATCAATAAAGGGAAGTGGGAAGTGGTCTTTCCGGGTGGCAAGATTCAGCTTTCTGTAATCCATGCAAATTCTCCAGCCAGTGACGGTTCTTGTAGATATCGGCTCATTTTTGTCATTCATCACAACCGTCATGCCACCCTTTTTTGGAACACATTGCACTGGGCTAACCCAGCTGCTGTCTGCGATGGGGAAAATGATTCCCGCATCTAACCACTTGATGATTTCTTTCTTCACCACTTCCTTCATGTTTGGATTCATCCGCCTTTGGTGTTCCCTGGAAGGCCTGTGTCCCTCTTCCAGGAAAATCTTGTGCATACAATATGCCGGGTTGATCCCTTTGATATTTGCCATGGTCCATCCAATGGCAGTCTTGCACTCAGTGAGTACCTGTAACAGCTGATTTACCTGCACAACTAACAAACTTGATGAGATAATAACAGGTAGAGTAGATATAGGTCCAAGAAACGCGTACTTGAGATGGGCTGGCAGTGGTTTCAACTCTAGTTTGGGTGGTTCTTCCATAGATGGTTTGGTTGGCGGGCTCTCTCTTTTCTCTAAGTGTAATGGCTCAAACTCGAGAGCCCTCAGCCAGACCCATTACCTTCAAGTGCTAATACACATTCTGCCAATTCTTCCCTGTTTACCTCCTCCAAATTCATCAAACATGCAGCAAGGGGGTCCTCAATAGTTAAGGATGCATCATCTTCCTCCACTATCACATCCACAACATCAATGAGAGAGCAATTGGCGAATTCACTCGGTCTCTTCATAGATTTCTGCGCATTGAATGTGATTTCTTCATCGTTAAGCCTCATCTTGAGCTCCCCAGTTTCACAATCAATGAGGGCTATGCATGTGGCCAAGAATGGCCTTCCCAAGATTATGGGAATCTACTCATCCACTCGAAAATCTAGTATCACAAAATCAGCAGGGAACACAAACTTCCCCACTTGCACTAAAACATCATCCAGAATGCTTGACGGTCTCTTCACCGTCCTGTCATCCAGCTGCAATAACATAGAAGTTGGTCTGTCTCTACCAATCCCCAGTCTCTTGTAAATGTCCAGGGGCATGAGATTAATACTGGCCCTCAAATCGCAAAGTGCTTTTGCAAAAGAAAAATTGCCAATGGTGCAGGGAATTGTAAAGCTCCCTGGATCAGACAGCTTCTTTGCAATTGGTCGTGTCACTACAGCACTGCAAGTCTGAGTAAGAGTCACAGTTGCCAAGTCTTGGAAATCGAATTTTCGGGACATCAAGTCCTTCATCATCTTCGCATAGCCAGGCATCTCCTTCAGAGCATCAATTAGAGGGATGTTTACTTGTATCTGTTTTAGCATATCCACGAACTTTTTGTACTGCTCATCCTTTTGGTATTTGGCCAGCCTATGAGGGAATGGTACTGGCGGTCTCTTCTTCCCAGTGATTTGGGATTTTTATTTCTCGACCACCACCTCAACTACCGGTTCTTGGGTTATCTCCACTTTTTTTTCAGCCTCACTCTGCACATTGGGTTCTCCTCCAGCAGTTTGCACTGTTACCTTGGTCAATTTTGTTGAATCATCAAGTTCAATCGGCACTGGTACTAGTGTCTCTGCCTGCCTTCTTGCACGAGCTATCTCCTGTTCCAATTCTAAGTCTCTGCCATTGCGGAGACTCACTTCCATCAGCTGCTTCGGGCCCTGGTCCTTAGCATTCACCTGAGTGTCTGCAGGTAAACTCGCAAGTGGACGATTGTTCAAAGACATTAATATCTGGCCCATCTGCACTTCAATATTTTTAATAGTTGAATCGTGTACATCTACTCTATCACTGATTTTGGAAGTTGACCCAATCACCTGTTGCATCATCGCTTCAAGCCTGGAAAACCCATCTTCTTGTCTTCCCCCATGTTGTTGCTGAGGGGGGTGGTATGCCTGCTACTGATTTTGATTGTTAAACCCTTATGGACTTTAGTAAGGTGCCATATTACCATGAGGTCTCATGGCACCCATGTTGCCATTGTTATGCTGTTGATGAGGTGGTCTGTACGACTGAACTTGCTGACCCCAATTCTGTCCACCCTGTCTCTGGCCTCCATAGTTTGACACATAATTCATATTCTCCGGGTAGTGAATATGATCACAGTCTGCATTCCACTGATTACCAATTGGTTGGCTAATGCAAGATGTGAATAAGCCCCCATTGGTAGTATATACAATATGAACTTACTGTTTCTGCCCTGACTCTTCTACCTTCTTCGTAAGTAAGCTCATTTGTGTCATCAAAGTTGCCATATTTTCAGCAATAGAGTTGGACGGATCTAATGGAACTAAGTGAATGATTGGGGTAATAGGTTCACCCCTGGTCATCCACCCTGAATTTTGTGCCATTTTATCAAGTAAAGCAAGGCTTTCTCTCCACATTTTACTCAGGAATGCTCCACCAGCTGAAGCATCAACATTAGCTTTCACACCATCAGCCAGACCCATATAAAATCGCTGCCCCAACATTTGTTCTGGAATGCCATGGTGAGGACAGACTACCAACATCCCTTTAAAACGTTCCCATGTCTCCTACAGTGTCTCCATAAACTTCTGTCTGAAGCTTAAGATCTCATCAATTTGTTGCGTTATCTTGTTCGGTGGATTGAATTTATTGAAAAACTGCTTGACCAACTCCTCCCATATAGTAATATAATTGATGGGGAGTGAGTTGAGCCAAGTTTGGGCTACTCCTGTCACTGAGAACGGAAACAGCAACAATCTTATTTCCTCCAGAGTGATGTTTGGTTGCCTCTGTGTCTTGCAGATCAGCAGGAAGTTCTTCAAATGTTGTTGGGGATCCTCAATGTATGACCCCGAAAATAGCTCTTTATTTTGCAACAAGTGCAACATATTATTTGTGATTTGGAAGGACTCAGCTTCTATCCGCGGGACCATGATCGCGGTGGCCAAATTCTCCGATGTGGGTTGTACCCAGTCATATAAGAGCGCCTCAGGTGCAATGGGCACCTCAGGCGCTGCAATGTGTTCGGCTGGGTCAACCACATCTTCCCTATAATTATTGTTGATCCTATCATTCAGGTTTGCCATGTCTGTTTCAATGTGTTCAATGAATGGTTGTTGCTTGCTTCTCCGGTTGGCCCTTTTCAAGCCCTTGAAAACTTTTTCGGGGGTCTGGTAAGGCTTCAAATACTTCACCAGTTCTCGATGAGTTTCTAGACATGCACATGTACAACCGATTCAGCAAACGTTAGAATTTCAATATATGAAAGAAATCAAAGAAAATTGATTACATTTAAGAATTTTGTATTTTCCTCCAACTACAAATGATAATACCGTTAATTTCCCGGCAACGGCGCCAAAATTTGATCACGCTCAACTATGTCTAATAAAAGACTAAGCGGGCATTGCAAATATAATTCGGGTATTTTGCCCAGAGTCGAATCCCACAGGGAACCAACATATCAAATGTTGTTGTTAGATTACTAGATTCTCAATAATCAACTTTCTCAAAAGTTATGAATCTCACTTGGTAGTGTTTATAATACTACAGCTGAACAAAAATAATAAACTAAAGATTAACTAACAATGATGTGTAAACAATTGTAATAAAGCTCTAAGGTTATGGTTTCCCCCGTTGATGAAATCCCTTCCTGTATATTTCCTATACTTTTGACTTAGTTGTCTCTATCAATCATGAACACTCCAGCTATCATAAATCTCTCTCAAGTAATTGTGATAATCTACTAGACGCACTCTCTCAAGTTACGCTAGCTAAATTGCATTACAGTTCACTTTAGATTGCACCCGAGGTATCGTTATCTCTAATCCAACCTCTAAACCCTCGGTTATGGATCTCGCCTATACTCCGGGAGCGATGTTGTTCAAAAAACTACCTAAATATGCACTCTCTCTCAAGTAGATACATAATAAATAGGAACATCTAATTGAGGGCCTTTCAATCAACTACAACAAGAACGTAGTTGAACAAATAGAGATTAACAAGCAAGCAAAACTATATTAATATCACAATAAGTTCATTCTCAATGGGTTTCAACAAAACCTTAGATTAGAAAAGTTAGATACTCATGACAATAATAAAAACTACAGAAGAATTCATGAACAATGGTGAAAATCACAAGGGAAGGAGATATGGAGTGATGCCCAATTGCCCTCCTTGCCTCTTGCCTCTTGCCTTTGCTCTCTTTGTTCTAGACTCTAAACCTTGATAAAATACTCCTTTGGGCGAGTTGAACCTTTTATAGGTTGAGTCGATTGGCCTTGAACTTCCAAAAGTACCCTTTAGCTTTTACTTTTCCTGTCTGGACTAGTGCGGGCGCGCTAGTCTCGCGCTACAGCCCGCGCTAGTGGAGTTTCTCACTGTCCCAAGCGTCTTCAGCCTTCAAATCATCCATAAATTATCCAACGGGGCTGTTCTTCTTCAATTTCGCCCAGATCACCATCATAAGTCCTCGATAGTGCATTGTATTCCTGTGAAACACAAAAATCCCAATTAGAGCCAATTTATCATCATTTAACATACTTAAGACATTGAATCATCATTAAGTTAGAGTATAAATATACACTAAAATACGTGAATTTAGCCTATTATCAGCAAGTTTATTGATAGAATCCACAAATCCATTAATGCCTTCTTTATTGATCTCAGCTTTTGACTCCTCACCACCAAAGGATGTGGTGCAGTGGATGAGACTGCTCCTCCCTTAACCGTAGGTCTCGAGTTCTAGCCCTGGGTATGGAAAAATCCTTGGTGGGGAGTGCTTCCCCCCGAATGGGGTCCTACGCGGTGCGAATCTGGATATAGTCGGGCTCCAATGCGGGTACCGGACACCAGGTGGAAAACCAAAAAAAAGAAAAGCTTTTGACTCCTCAATTTGCGGCCTTCTCTCGCGTAAGCTTAAGAGTTCTCTGTGCCTTCTCTCTTTTCTCTCTTCACTAGGCTGAATGGCTTCTGATATAATAGCAGCACTTTTGGAGATAGAAGAGCCAACTTCTTGTGATGACTGATGAGTTATTAATGTTACCTTTTGTTGTGCCACTACTGGTTCCTTCACCACTCATTTTTCTTTTCTTTGCTGGTGAATCTGAACGTTGATCACTTATATAAGGATGTTAGCTGTCACACATCTCCAACACATAAACATATCATAAAAGAAACTTCATTAATATACTATCGTAAATATTGGATAAATAAAATGTCACTATAAGAATCTTGAGTGATTGAAATAGTCAAAACTGTCAATGTCTTACTCGATTGATGATTTAGATTGAAATAAATGCTAATATAAGATTAATTTATAGCAAGCTTAAAACGTTCCTATCCCCCTCTCCTACCAAAAGGGAAACATACAGAGAGAGAGAGAGGGGGGTAGGAACGTTTTAAGCTTGCTATAAATTAATCTTATATTAGCATTTATTTCAATCTAAATCATCAATCGAGTAAGACATTGACAGTTTTGACTATTTCAATCACTCAAGATTCTTATAGTGACATTTTATTTATCCAATATTTACGATAGTATATTAATGAAGTTTCTTTTATGATATGTTTATGTGTTGGAGATGTGTGACAGCTAACATCCTTATATAAGTGATCAACGTTCAGATTCACCNACAACTGAAGTGGATGAAATTAATCTTGAAAATTTGCTTGAATAATAAGCTACTCTATATTTCAAGAAAGCAAACAATAGTTTGTCTTTGGAAAGTGATAAGAAATATCGCTCAGTAGCATGAAAATATATATGTTCTCAACGTATAGAAAGAAGGATAGAAAAATATCCGAACAATTATGCGAAAACCTCAAGCAAACCTCAAGCTGGGTAAGGATTTCGCAGAAGCGGACAATTGTCCGCAGGTGCGCACACCTGATTGCAGAAGCGGACCCAGGCGTCTTAAGTCAATTTCGCACCTGCGATAGAAATTCTACAGGTGTGGCGTCGCAAGTGCGACTGAGGGTCCATAGAAAAGGGGAAATTACGACGGTTTGATCTCATTTTCACCTTGCGAGTTTGAGAGCTCGGATTTAGGCGATAATTTGAAGGATTTTCAAAGGATGCTATTGGGTAACGATTCTTAACTTGCTTTTTGTTATATTCCACTAAATTATAGTTAATTTTACCATTTAATTAAGGATTTAAGTTGAGAAAACTAGGGGGAAAGTTGGATAGTTCTTCAACCATGTTTTTGGGTTTTGATTGAGATTTTTGTATCGGATTTGAATGATTTTGGTACAAGTGAACTCGTGCATGAATGAGTGTTCGTATTTTGTGATTTTACCTGATTCCGAGACTTGGGCCCGGATCGATTTTTAGGGGCGATTTTCTAATTTCTTGTTAAAGTCTTGATTTCATTAATTAAATTAGTTTCTTATAGTTATATTTATGACATGTAATTTCTTTTGGCTAGATTTGGCCATTCAGAGTCGGAAAGTCGTGGAAAAGGTATTCTTACTGATTGATTGAGCTTAATTCGAGGTAAGTGGCTTGCCTAACCTTGTATGGGGGAATACCCTTATGATTTGGTATTGTTATGATACTTCTGTGATATGTGAGAACCGTGCACGCGAGGTGACGAGTGCGTACATAGGCTAATTGTTGTAAAATTCGGGTTTTCACTGAGTAGTAACCGGTTACATCTTAATTGAGTTGTACAAGCATGTGTAATTACCGTGTTTAGCCTAATATCGCATCCCAACGTGTCCTAAATGCTTATTTGAAATATGTGTAGCATGTTTAGTTGAATTCTTATTTTTCCTTGATTTGTATCGGCCTTAACTGTAGAATTCTTGCGTTGTTTCCATCGATTCTTGCGTTGTTTTCCATCGATTCTTGCGTTGTTTTCCATCAATTCTTGCGTTGTTTTCCATCGATTCGAGCTGTGTGTTTACTTTTGGACTACTAGGCGGTACCTCGGGAGATCCCCCTGCACATTTACTTTTAGGACTGCGAGGCAGTACCTCGGGAGATCCCCTGGACATTTACTTTTGAGACTACGAGGCGGTACCTCGGGAGATCTCCTTGCATATTTACTTTGGGACTATGAGCCGGTATCTCGGGAGATCCCCTATTGAGTCTTACTTTTGGGACTACGAGACAGTATCTCGGGAGTGCCCCTGTTGTTTATCACTATATGTTATGTTGTTATTATCTGTAGAATTCTCCTTGTTAGATTCTTGGTCTTTTCACATTATTATATCTTTTGTCTTATTTATTATATACCAATATGGCCCGGATCTGACCTCGTCACTAACCTACCGTGGTTAGGCTTGGCACTTACTGGGTATCGTTGTGGTGTACTCATGCTATTCTTCTGCACATGTTTTGTGTGCAGATCCAGGTACCTCCTACCAGCCCCACTATTAGTTGCATACTTGTTGCTGCTCCGGAGACTTCAAGGTATATCTGCTAGCGTCTGTAGACCTCGGAGTCCCCCTCTACCCCTTAAGTTGTTTCCTCCTTTATCTCTTTTAGACACTGATTTACTTCTGTTATTCCGAAATTGTTAGGTCTACCTAGTCGTAGCGACTAGATACCCTTACGGAGGGAGAAATGAGTCGTGACATCTCATGAGATTATCCCATTTGTCATTACACCAATTTTGGCTCCTCAAATAAGAATTTCTCCAACAATAGTCCTCTACACATTTCTATCTCAGCGTGGTTGGTTTTCCCCTTTCATTAATATCTCCTTGCCTTCTGGGCTAGGTAACCGTTAATGGAATATTCGAGGCAATAATTTTAGGCCAAATACATCGGCAGCCCCTTAAAGTTGTCCTCAGTTTTCACTTTGACACTTCATCTTAAGTCTATTCCATTTGAACACTTCAACCACACCTCGAATGTGTTATTTAGACACAACTTAGTAATGTTACATAGTGCGTGTAATACACATTTCTTCAGAGCATGAGAGATCAATTTTTCTTTTTAAAATTGTTTTCCCTTTTTTTTTCCTCCTACTCTTTCACACGCCATTACCGTCCCCTCTCTCTTCCCCTCCAATGGAGATCCTCTCCTTTCCCAACCGGAACTGGAAAAATCAAAAGCGCTCCAGCTACGAAAATAAAGGAATAACGAAAATGGCTAAAAAAGCATGTGACAGTCAACAGATTTGAACTTTGTTTATGTCAAAAAAAATTCGATGAACTTCTCTTTTTAAATTTTCAGATTTGCTCACAGGATTACTAGCAAATCCTACCAAATCACCCAAATCTTCACCATTTCCGGTGAAAGCCAAGAATTTTGCAGAATTTTGCATTCGTTATGTTCGATTTGGAACCCTGAAACTCCATTTCCGGCAACTGAAGCTCGTTGGAGTTTTGCAAACTCCATTTGAGATGTAACTCACCAAAAGCTGCTTGTCCTATACGAGTTCCACGGAGAAGAAATCTTTTTTGCTCGCTCTTTCACTGAACTTCAAAATTTGTGGAGAAGAAATTTTTTTAACAGATTGATTAAGGGAAATAGAGAACTGAAGGATTTACAGGAACGAAGGAATTAGAGGAAATGTGGAGACAGAAAATAATAAATATAATTGAAATACAATAGTGAGAAAAAGTGCCTTGTTTTTTTGGCAGAAGATGGAAAGGAGGGGGTTGGGGAAGATGACGGAGGGGAGGGGTTGGTTGGGATTTTGTTTTTCTTTTATTCTTTTTCTTTTCTCAAAAACCTTTTTTTAATTTTTAATAAATTCACGTGTCTCCATCTTGTTGGTTACTCTAGCGTGTGAATTTCACGCATCTATTACGTTTGGCTGCCTATAAATTTTGTGTCTAAACGACACATTCGAGGTGTGGTTAGAGTGTTCAAATGGAATGAACTTAAGATAAAGTATCAAAATAAAAAGTGAGGACAACTTTAAGGGGCTGCCGATGTATTTGGCCATAATTTTATGCTTTGTGTATCTCCTTTCATCGTCCATTTTTTTTGTGCTTCTATAAGTAGTATAGTTTCTTTTACTGTCCAATTCCCTTTCCTATAATCCTTCAACATCCTACTCCCGCCATGATCATCTACCAAGATGTTATCCATGCAAAATAACAGTAAAAACAAATCAAATTTAGGTAAAAAGAAGGAAATGGTATTTTTTGTTTAGCATGTTTTGCAATATGTATGACAAGAATAAGTATATGATTTTGGGGTATAGATATGATAATGGTTTATGTATGATTTTGAAATTTAGGAAATGAAAATGAAGTAGTGAAGAGCAATCTCTTTCATCTTTTCTTACTTCATACAGTAGTATTTAACTATCTTTATTATAGCTAGATCCCCCTAGCTCAAAATTCTCAAAAACGTATTCTTGAAAAGTGTAAGTTTTCAATCCCAAACCGAGTGATTCAAGCAACTATGTATGGCCATAAAGTTGCATAAAGATATGAAAGAAAAGGTGATAGAGAGATTGGGAGGGGCTTGGATTCTTGGAAGGAGAGACTAATTAACGGAGAAAGAGAGAAGATATCTAATAAGTAGTGAAGAAAGTGTGTCCAGTATAATAAAAGGCCAAAGAAATCGGATTTGGCTCACCTCCTGTGCATAATATCTCCATTTCCATCGATGCACATCTAATTTAATGACACTTGTCCTCTTTCAGATCTAAAGGCCAAGCTTTTATTTAGAGTAAATCTTGGTTAAATTAAACATTCTCTTGTTGGGTTAGACTTTAATTGAAAAGAGAAGATAGTTATCCTAAAATTTTGCCTGAGAATTTCATAGTTAGTCGAGATTTTGGTATGAAATAGTTAGTTCCTGTATGCAATCATCTTTATGTAATTCAGTGTTAACCCATTGAAGCTTTCCTTTTTTTAATTCAAGTCTTTTATTTCTCATTTCTAATGTGGAGTTTCTTCTACAAAAGCAGCAATCTGTTTTTAATAATGCAACTAGTGAATTACAAGAAATAAAATGTAGTACATTTATTTTATTTCTAAGAAACAAGAGAGGTTCAAGAACCGAAAAAAACTGTCCTTAAAATAAAGTTGTTATGATGTTGATGAAAATAATATTTCACTTGAAGGAACTTAATTGGGATTTGGGAAAAGAAAGTTAACAATTTAGAGATTCGATTAAAGAAAACATATAGGATTATTTTTGGTTTTAATTATAGTAAGAAAATATTTTTCGAATCACTATTAAATTCTCAGCAAAATTTTCGGATAGCTATCTTCTTTTTCCAATTAAAGTCTAACTCTACAAGAGAATGTTTAGTTTAACTAAGGTTTACTTTAAATAAACATTGACCTTTAGATCTGAAAGAGGACAAGTGTCATTAAATTAGATATGCATTGGTAGAAATGGAGAGATTATGTACGGGAGGTGAGCCAAATCCAAAGAAATCCATTCAAACTAACATATCCACAATCCCAAAAAACAAATCACTCAGTGAGAGAGAAACAGTGGCGGATCCAGATTTTTTAAATCATGGGTGTTTAACTATTTTTCATCATAAAATTACTATTAAGACGGAGTGCTTAGTTAATATATTTATATAAATTTTATAGATTTTTATATAAATAATAGTGTTTGACTGTTTGGTTCCAATAGTAATGAGTGCTCAAGCACCCATAATCTACAACGTAAATTCGCCCATAGAGAGGGAGGAAGAGAATGGGGGAGGGGGGGGGGACTGTGGAGTGGGG
>MDKH01138995.1:0-19312 GCA_005239495.1 Nicotiana undulata
GAAGGTGGCCAATGGCAGGTTATCAACAGCCAAAATTTCCTCATCAATCATTATTAGTTAAAGCAAGAAAAGCGTTGCTAAAGCGGACCTATGTGTTATAGTGAGGGGTCATCAGACTTAAGCTTTGGTAGAAATTATGTATATGTATATGTATATGGCTTAAAATGATTAACTTAAAGTACTTGGCACCCTGAACACTAAAAGCTTATAGGGGCATTGATTAAACAGAATATTGTACCCCCATCGCATGAAAATCCTGAGTCCGCCTTTGCGCGTGGCCTTGCATTCTCTTAGACATAAAACTTGGTGTGATAGGATTTTGAAATGTTGCTTATAATAGCAATTGGATTTCTTTGGTTTATTAATGCAAGTGTTAGCCAATGACGAAAGTCGTTGAATATTTAAAATACCGATAGAGTTTTCATTTACCCTTCGTATGATTCATGTAAGCATAAACTTTAATTTACGCCAGAATTTTGAACATGATAATCTTACACAAAAACTGTTACAGAAAACATACTTGAAGTGGAAGCCATTATCGTGGAGTGGAAGCGTTAATTGAAATTGATTTCTCGCCCCTTGTCCTAGCTTTCGTTATCGCCGACTTTAGTGATGGAAGAGAAAATAAAAATTCGGCAACCTAATGTGTTGGGATATGAGGATCATACTTTTCGTGACGAAATTACATATCGTACTTGAATACATGAGTATCATACTTTTAGTGACAAAACATAAATTTCATAGCAAAAATTTTGTGTATTAAAGTTTCCCACCAAAACGAGACATTAGCCACAAAATTAAAGGTATTAATGACAAACTAGTTTCGTCACTAATGTTATATAAAATATGTGACAAATCATTATTTGTCTTAAAATAAGTTGTATTTTAGTCACGAAAAAATTTCGTCATCTAAAATGTGTAGCAAAAATAGTGACAAAATAGAATTTGTAGGTAAATAGTGTAACTTTTAGCCACGAAACCTTTTACATCTTATGACCTTAATTTTTGTCACCAAGAGCATACAATAAGTGACAATCATCATATCTTCTTTAACCAACAAATTTTTTTAGATACTATAGAAAGTTTGTCACTAATTTTATACTATTCATGACGAAAATTCTATTCGTACTTAAATACACGAGGTAGATACTTTTAGTTACAAAATATAAATTTCACAGCAAAAAGTTTGTCTACAAATGTTTTCCACTAAAAAATATGAATTAGCGCCAAATATTAATATTAGCCAAAAATTTAATGAAATTGGCGACAAATTAGTTTTATCACTAATATTGTATATAATTGTGACGAAACTATTGTAATTTTGAGAATGTTTTCTAAATTTTTATTCATTCCTTCCTGAAACACTCGTACAATGTATGTGCATAAAAATTACAATTTATGGTTTTAAAGATCAACTGATGTTTGGATTTATTGATACCGGGTCCGTATTTTGTTTCCGGATCCCGGTACAGGTCCACTATAATATTTATGACTTGTATGTCGAATTTGGTGAGAAATGGAGTTGATTTGACGTGATTCAGACGTTCAATTGTGATAATAGAAGTTTTAAATTTTCTTCAAAATTTCATTTGATTTAGTGTCTGATTCGTAGTTCTAGGCGTTACTTTGGTATTTTGATCGCGCGAGCAAGTTCGTATGATGTTTAGGACTTGCGTGCATGTTTGGTTTGGAGCCCCGAGGGCTCGAGTGAGTTTCGGATAGGCTACAGATGTTTTTGAAACTTCGAAATCTGGTTTTTCTGCAGTTTCAGGTGCCTTCTGGTTTCCTTCTTCGCGTTCGCGAAGGCACTCTCACAAACACGAAGTGTGAGCTGGGGGATGGATTGTTCTACGCGAACGCGAGGCCATGGTCGCGAACACGGAGTATTGGGGGTCTGCTCTTCGCGAACGCGACCTACAACACGCGAACGCGTAGAGTTGTTGGAGGTGGGATGGGGATCAGTGGGTTGTTTTACATGAACGCAAGCCAAAGCTCGCGAACGCGATGGCCAGGGGAGACCGACCATCGTGAACGCAGGCCCTTCGCGAACGCGAAGAAGGCCTGATGCCCATACCTTAAGACAGTTCAAAAACGGGATTTTACCCATTTTTCATGAACTCTCTATTAGAGCTCGTCTAGGTGCAATTTTGAAAGGAAAACTCAACAACAATTCATAGGTTTGTATCTTTTAACTCATTTTCTTCCATTTCTAATATCATCTATTAAATTCCTTGCCCTAATCTTTGTTTTTTCATGGTAAAAAACTAGGCGTTTAGGGAGAATTTGGGGTTTTGCAAATTGGGGATTTAGACCTTAATTTGGGGTCGAATTCCAAAACTAATTATATAATCGGGCTTGGGGGTGAATGGGTTTTTGTCCGAACCTCGAGTTTGGACCAAGCGGGCCCGGTGTCAATTTTTGACTTTATGGGGGAAAGTTTGGGAATCTAAATTTGTGCATTGTAATTGACTTCTTTAGCAATATTTGATATTATTGAGTCGTTTATGGTTTTGAGGTGGATTCTAGAGGTAAAAGTTGTAATTGAGCATTGAGTCGCCTTTGGGGCGAGGTGAGTGTTGTGTCTAACCTTGACTTGAGGGAATTAGGAACCCTCAAACTATTTGCTATGTGAATTTCATGTGAGCGGCGTATATGTGAGGTGGCGAGTACTTATGCGCTGCCAAATTATCTATGTTCCTTGTTTTCCCATTTTCCACATATTGTCTCTTTCCCTGTCTTAATTGTTACATGCTCTAATTGTGTTCCCATACCTAATTGCTACTTGTTAGACATTGTTTTTTCCTGTTAATGATGTTAGTTCTTCCATAGTTTCATTATCTCCTATTATTTTCTTAAGATGATTTATTCGTACCTTTCTATTATATATATATATTCTGAATTGGTCTCGTTGTGTAGTATTACTTATATGAACTTTCATGTTGTACACATTTCTCTATTTGTTTCGGTTTGGAGTTTAAGTATTGTGAAGGATTTCTGTGATTTAAATTGTGAAATTTTTGTACAAATCGAGTAATTAATATTGATATTGTGGGATTGGGTTGCATGCTGCAACATGAGAAATAAGGATGGTATCTTGAGGTAGAATAAGGGTGAATTGATACTGTACGGTGGGAACGGGTTGCACGCCGCAATACTTTTATTTATATTCATTATTGTTTATATTATTATGAGAAAATAAGGGAGGAACATGAGATGTACGGTAGGATCGGGTTGCGCGCCACAACAGGAGGAATGAGGATGCTATATTAAGGCAGAATAAGGGTGAATTGATACTATACGGTAGAAACGGGTTGCACGCTGCAATACTTTTATTTATATTCAATGTTGTTTATGCTATTATGAGAAAATAAGGGAGGAATATGAGATGTACGGTGGGATCGGGGTGCGCGCCATGACAACCTATGTGTTTATGTTTCCCTGAGTTGTGTGAGCTTTATGGTATTCTCTAGTGCACTTAAGGATTGGTTGTAACGACCCGGCCGGTCGTTTTGCTTACTAGAACCCCGTACCCATAAATAAAACTTCTTGTACTTTCTTTTATTGATTTATGACTTACGGGGATAGTTGGTTCGGGATTTGGAAGAGTTTGGGTTGCAATTGGAACACTTGGTTCCTTAAGATTGGCCTAAAAGGCCAAGTTTGACTTCGGTCAACATTTTGAGTAAACGACCTCAAAATCGGGATTTGAAGGTTCCAATAGGTGCGTATGATGATTTCGGACTTGGGCGTAAGTCCGAAACAGGTTTTTGGATGACCCGGGAGAATTTCGGCGCCAAATAGTGAAAACTGGATTCTTGAAGTTTTTAAAGTTCTATAATTGTGGTTTGGAACGTGTTTTGATGATATCGAGGTCCAAACGGGATTTCGAGACCGGGAATAGTTCCGTAATGTCATTTAAGACTTGCACACAAAATTTGGTATCATTCCGGGTAGTATAAGTACGTTTCGGCGTGTTGGAGGTAGATTTAAGAACTTGGAGTTCAAAGTTTGATTCAATTTGGTTTTGGGGTAGGATTCTTGGTTTCGTTGCTATTTTTCGAATTCCGAGAATTCAAGCAAGTTTGTATTATGATTACAGACTTGTTAGTGCCTTTGGATGGGGTCCCGGGTGGCTCGGGTGAGTTTCGGACCCCTCAGAGCTAATTGCATGAAACCAGATTTGCCTAGTTCTGGTTTCCTTCTTTGCGTTCGCGAAGGAACTATCGCGTTCGCGAAGAAGGATTTGGGCAGGGGGAGGAATGCTTTTCACGTTCGCGATAGCTGCTCCGCGTTCGCGAAGGTCTAGGCCAGTGACCATCGCGTTCGCGTTGAGTAAGGTAGCTGGGCCGGGCCAGCTTTGTTCTTCGTGATCGCGAAGTCCCCACCATGTTCGTGTAGGTCTAGCCAAGCTAGCCTTCGCGTTCGCGTGTCTATTGTCGCGTTCGCGATGAAGGGCCTTCAGGGGGCCTGAGCCAATAGCCTTCGCAAACGCGAGGCCCCTGTCACGTTCGCGATGAAGGGGGCAGCTGGGCAGTGAGTTTAAAAATCGGGACTTATGCATATTTGGGGTCATTTTATTGCATCCTTGGGCGATTTGGGAGCTTCCAACGGGGAGATTTCAACCTAGCATTGTGAGGTAAGTTATTTCTACATAATGCACTTGGTTTTTGGGTAGATTAACACATAAAGACTAGTGAAAATTATGAGTTTAGAGTAAAACCTACGGTTTTGATAAAACTAAGATTTAACCACGAAATTAGTTACGGAATCTAGTAAAAATCATATATTATTGATCCTAAGGTTATGGGTAACAACTTTCCTTATGAAATTTGAAATTCGAGCACGTGGGCCCGGGGGTGAATTTTAAGAATCCTGCCTGTGGGGTTGGATAGTCACTTTAATAGCTAGAATATGAACTTGTAAGCCTATAATGATTGGTTTTTATGCTATTTGAATAGTTTCGGGTTGTGCGGCTCTGGTTTGAGAGTTTGAGAGAATTCTTGAGTTGGAAGTAGGCTCGAAACAAGGTAAGTCTCTTTTCTAACCTTGTAAGAGGGAATTGTCTCCATTGGTGAAGTAATTAATTATATGCTACTATATGTAGGGGCTACGTATTCACGAGGTGACGAGAGTCCATGCGTAGCTACTATCATGCTTAAGTCTGGGTAGCCTAGGACCCAAAAGCATGCTTACTTGTTATACTTGAAACTGTATTATAACGACCCGGTCGGTCGTTTTGAGAGTTCGCGCCCCGATTCCCTAATAATTGTTGCTCCCACGTCTATTTATGTTATTGGAACTTGTCGGAGCGTTGAGTGGTGAAATTCGGAGTGCTTTTGGACACACATAGTCCTTAAATGTGGATATTAGCTTTTGAAACCAGACTGTAGCTAGAACTGTGTTAAGACGGATCCGGAATGGAATTCCGTCGACTCAGTTAGCTTTGTTGGGTGATTTCGGGGTTAGGAGCGTGTTCGAAATGTGTTTTCGAGGTCAGTTGTAGATTTAGGCTTGAATTGGCAAAAGTTAGAATTTCGGCAATTTCGGCCGATAAGTGAAATTTTGATATCGGGCTCGGAATGGAATTCCGAAAGCGCCAGCAGGTCTATAAGGTCATTTATGAGTTGTGTGCAAAATTTGAGGTCATTCAAAAGAGTTTTGACGTGATTCAGCATCGAATGTGGATTTTAGAAATTTCATAAGTTCTTAGGCTTGAATCTATACATATATGATGATTTTGTTGTTATGAGACGTGTTTTTAAGGCTCGGCCAAGTTTTAATGAGGTATTAGAGTTGGTTGGTAGTTTTGGTTGAGGTCCCGGGGGCCTCGGGTGTGTTTTGGGTGTTCAAACGGGCATATTATGGCCTAAGTCTTTGCTGGTTTTGCTAGTTTTTCATCAGCAACTTTTTGTTAATTGCGGGCGCAAGAGTCCCTCAGCAATCGCATAAGGTAAACATGGGAGGTCCGTGATTTGTTCTCTGCGATCGCAAGAAGAGGTATGCAATCGCAGTGTGTTGGAAACTTGGTCTTCGTGATCGCATAGAGTATCCTAGGTCTGAGGGAGATTAGGTGTTTGTTCTACACGGTTGCCTGGCCCGAACCGCGATCGCATAGCTTTGAGGCGTGAAGGACGGCGATCGTAGACTCTTAGTTACGTTCCCATAGAAGCTTCAGGCGCGTGTGAGGAAGTACCCATCGCGATCACGACAGTATGTCTGTGATCGCATAGAGCAATGCCTGGGCTGAATATTAAAAACCCCAATTCGAGGGTATTTTCACCATTTTTGAATTTGAGAGCTTGGGAGGGGCGATTTTTGAAGACTTTTGCACCTGGGTAACTTGGGTGAGTGATTTATTTCTATCTTAGATCAATTTCCATGATTCCAATTTTAAATCCAACCTTTAATTTCGAAAAGTTTGGGTAGAAAATGGGAAAAATAGGATGAACTTCATAGACCAAATTATTGGGTTTTGATTGGGTGTTTGACCTCCGATTTGAGAGATTCTTATATGGTTATACTCGTGAGTGAATGAATGTCCGAAAAATATAATTTTACCCGATTTCGAGACGTGGGCCCGGGGAACTTTTTGGGTGAATTTCCTAATTTCGCGTATTAGCTTCGAACTTATTAGTTATTTTGTTTCCTTGAAGTGATATTTACATTATGCAATCGAATTTAATAGATTTGGGTCACCCGGAGTTGGATACTCGTGGCAAGAGCGTGGTATTGAGTTGCTTAGCGCAGTCAAGGTAAGTGGCTTGCCTAACTCTGTGTTGGGGACTTCCCCTTAGGCATTCTAACTACTGATCTTGTTATGTGGACGCCGTGTACGTGAGGTGACGAGTACGTACACGGGTCATTGATGCTAAAATTCCACTTTTCCTTCCATGACAGAACTCATTTTCATTCCCATATTATTGTTTCCTGTCATAACTGAGTAGTTAGCTTAAGGATAAGCATGCCTACCTGTCCTTACTTGAATTCCTCTTATTTGCTACTAATTGCACCATGCTTAGGTAGTTTTACCTTACTATTGCCTGTTGTTTTCTTGAACTGTTTAATTAAACTGTACCCGACATACTTCTGCATTGCATCTTTAAATTGAGACGACGGACCGAGATCCGGGAGCTTTCCCCCATGTACTGCATTGCATATATACTGTTGAGATATATGATGTGCTAAGCCGAGGGCTCCCTTTTATTATTCCTTACAACGTACTTTTGCTACTATTTCGCTTTAGTTCATTACCTATCTATGCTTATATTTTCAACTGTTTTTACTATAAACATCTAGTAGAGCCTTAACCTGGCCTCGTCACTACTTGACCGGGGTTAGGCTTGGCACTTACTGGGTACCAATTGTGGTGTACTCATGTCCTTTCCTGCGCATGTTTTCCATGTGCAGATCCAGGTACCAGTACACATCATTTCGGCTAGGAGGGTTTCAGCAGCTGTAGGGAGACCGCGAGGTAATTCTGCCGCATCCGCAGAATCTCACGAGTCCTTCTCTACTCTAGTATAGACTTAGAACACTCATATACATTTTACTTATTCAGTTGTATAGAGCTATAGTAGTGCAGAGTTTGTGATTATGGCGACGTTCCGGGTTTTGGGAAAGTAAGAGTTGTAAATGCCGAGCGGCTAAGTTATATATTTTCTTCTCCTTTTTCTATATTATTGTTATGTTCTCTTATTTTCTGCATGTTTTAGGCTTACCTAGTCTTAGAGACTAGGTGCCGTCACGAAACCGCTCAGAGAGAAATTCGGATAGTGACAAGTTGGTATCAGAGCGTTTAGGTCCATAGGAGTCACATAATCACAAGCTGGTTTATTAGAGTCTCGTGGATCGGTGCGGAGACGTCTATCTTCGAGAGGCTATGTAACTGTTAAGAACAATCATATTCCTTGGAATTCCTTATCATGCTAGTTACTGTCATAAAAATTCTTAAACTCTATTATATTCTTGCTTACAGATGGTGCGCACTCGTACCGGATGTACTGATGACCAGGCACCCGAGCCCCCAGTCAGAGCCACTAGAGGCAGGGGCCGGGGCAGAGTACGAGCATGTGGTGCAGCACGAGCACCGGCTAGAGCAGAGGTAAGGAGCCCCCAGCAACCAAAATTGGAGGGGCGTAAAAGGTCCCTACTATTACTCCAGCCCTCCAGGAGACATTAGCTAAGTTCTTGAGTGCCTTCAGTACTCTGTCTCAGGCGGGACTACTTCCGATAGCTCCATCTACATCCCAGGCCGGGGGAGGGACACAGACTCCCACAACCCGCACTCCTTAGAAGAGGGTTCATATTGGCAGGTTCCAGAGTATATTCCTATGCCCCCAGCAGCTCCAATTCTGCATGAGGCTAGGGTAGCTGTATCTGAGGTAGAGCAGCTCTAACTTGAGAGGTACAAGAAGTACCACCCCCCTGAGTTCAGCGGACTAGCTTCAGATGACGCTCTGGGTTTTCTTGATGAGTGTCATCGCATTCTCCGCACTATGGGTATTGTGGAGATGAGTGGGGTTTCTTTCACCGCCTTCCAGTTGAGGGGTGCAACTTATCAGTGGTGGCGTGCTTTTGAGTTGAGTAGTCCGGACGAGGCAACTTCACTTAGTTGGGCTCAGTTCTCCGAGATGTGCTTACTTGAGTTTGTCCCTTAGAGCCTCAGGGATGCTTGGTGTGCAGAGTTTGAGCAGCTACGCTAGGGTACCATGATTGTGTCAGAGTATGCAGTCCGTTACAGCGATTTGGCTCATCATGCACCAACTTTGGTTGTCACCGTCAGGGAAAGGGTTCGACGCTTTATTGAGGGACTCCACCCTAGTATTCGGACTAGTATGGCCAGAGAGCTGGAGACAGACATCACTTACCAGTAGGCCGTGAGTATTTCCCGGAGGATTGAGAGTATGTTAGCCCGGGACAGGGAGGAGAGAGATGCTAAGAGGTCTCGAGAGACCGGTCATTTTTCGGGAGTCCGTGCACCAGCAGCATGCTATGGTAGGGTTTTTTGGAGTCGCCCCATTCATTCAGCTCTTCCAGGAGCCAGTGGTATTCCAGCTCCTCCTAGACCTCAGGAGCCCTATTATGCACCACCAGTATCTTACGTGCCTCATGCTCGAGGTGCTATCACTGGTCAGTCCAGCAGGCCAGTTCAGAGTCAGCAGACCCCACCACGTCCTATGAGGGGTTGTTTTGGGTGTGGCGACCCTCGTCATATGATCAGAGATTTCCCTAGAGCTAGGAGGGGTGCACCACCTCAGACTTATCAGGTTCCACGTCTTCCACCGGGTCCTCCAGCTATTCTCCCAGCCACAACTGCTACCCCACCTTCTCATATAGCTCGAGGTGGAGGTTGAGGTCGCCCTAGAGGGGGAGGCCAGGCCAGATATTATGCTCTTCCAGCCCGTTCAAAGGTTGTTGCTTCAGATTCGGTCATCACAGGTATTATCCCTATTTGTTATAGGGATGCATCCGTGTTATTTGATCCAGGTTCTACGTACTCATATGTATCTTCTTACTTTGCTTCACATTTGGGGATATCTCGAGATTCTTTGAGTTCCCCCATTTATGTTTCTACTCCTGTGGGAGATTCTCTTATTGTCGACCGTGTATATCGGTCGTGCTTGATTTTATTAGTGGTTTTGAGACCAGGGTTGACTTACTATTACTCGGCATGGTAGATTTTGACGTTATATTGGGTATGGACTGGCTGTCTCCCTACTGTGCTATTCTTGATTGTTACGCCAAGACCGTGACGCTGGCTATGTCAGGATTACTGAGGTTAGAGTGGAGAGGTTCCTTAGAGTATACTCCCCACAGAGTCATTTGTTTTCTTAAGGCTTAGCGGATGGTTGAAAAGGGATGTGATGCGTATTTGGCTTATGTGAGAGATGTTAGTGCTGAGACTCCTACAATTGAGTCAGTTCTAGTTGCTAAGGACTACCCTGATGTATTTCAAGTTGATCTTCCGGGTATGCCTCCCGACAGAGATATTGATTTCGACATTGACTTGTTGCCGGGCACTCAGCCCATTTCCATTCCTCCCTATTGCATGGCTCCTCCTGAGTTGAAGGAGCAATTGCAGAAGTTGCTTGATAAAGGTTTCATCAAGCCTAGCGTATCACCTTGGGGTGCTCCGATATTATTTATGAAGAAAAAGGATGGTTCGATGAGTATGTGTATTGACTACCGGCAGCTGAATAAGGTAACAAGGAAGAACATGTACCCATTGCCTCGCATTGATGATCTATTTGACCAATTACAGGGTGCTAGGGTGTTCTCAAAGATTGATCTGTGTTCGGGTTATCATCAGTTGAAGATTCGGGAGCTGGATATCCCGAAGACTTCCTTCAAGACCAGATATGGCCACTACAAGTTCCTTGTTATGTCATTTGGGCTGACCAATGCCCCAGCAGCCTTCATTCACCTGATGCACAACGTATTTCGGCCTTATCTTGATACTTTCGTCATCGTGTTCATTGATGACATTTTGGTATATTCTCAGTCCTAGGAGGACAATGAGCAGCATTTGAGGACCGTACTTCAGACTTTGAGGGAGAAGAAATTGTATGCCAAATTTTCTAAGTGTGAATTTTGGCTTGATTCTGTGGCATTCCTCGGCCATGTGGTATCTTCGGATAGGATCAAGGTAGATCCGAAGAAGGTGGATGCGGTGCAGAGTTGGCCTAGACCGTCTTCAGCTACTGAGATCCGCAGTTTCCTCGGTTTGGCTAGGTATTATCGTCGTTTTGTGGAGGGATTTTCATCCATTTCAGCACCCATGACCAGACTGACCCAAAAGGGTGCCCCTTTCATATGGGCTGAGGAGTACGAGGAGAGCTTTCAGAAGCTCAAGACGGCCTTGACTACAGCTCCTATGTTGGTATTGCCTACCGATTTCGGGTCCTATACAGTCTATTGTGATGCTTCGAGGATTGTACTGGGAGCGGTGTTGATGCAGGACGGTATGGTGATTGCCTATGCGTCCAGACAGTTGAAGGTGCATGAGAAAAACTACCTTGTTCATGATCTCGAGTTGGCAATGATTGTTCACGCTCTGAAGATATGACGTCATTATTTATATGGTGTTCCCTGCGAGATATTCACGGATCACCGGAGTTTGCAGCACATATTAAGGCAGAAGGATCTCAATTTGCGCCAGCGTAGGTGGTTGGAGTTACTCAAGGATTATGAGATCACTATACTATACCACTTGTTGATACCCAATTTGTTCCCAAATTATTTTTAAAATCCTGCCTACATGCTTCAAAATCACTTTTAGCAATAATGTGTATTTTTCCTAATTTTTACATATTTTTCATTTGAATTATTCCCTATTTATTCGATATTTCGTATTTTTCATAATTCATAAATTATGCTCTAAATAAATCTCAAAATATTTTCCAATTTAATATGTCATTTATAATCACCTTTTACTTATTAAATTTCAATTATTTCATAAATTGACTAATTGAGTACTATTTAATTGCAATTACAATTGTTTTGCAGTTATAGCCTAATTAGTCATTTTATACCCTTAAATTCAGATTTCACGTCTCTTATATTTTTCATATTGTTTAATTACTGTAATTATACTTATTTTTAACTTAATTTCATTTTATACAATTATTAGCTATTTTATTTAATTAATTATCTATTTTTTATGGGTATTTAATAACTAGCCAGCTGACATCCTATATGGTACGGACGAAGAAGAAGCGCTAGCGGCGATAAGGGATTTATTTCTGGATGATGAGGATATGGACTGTTGTGTCATCTTTGAAGAGGAGGTGGAGGAAGGCCCTTCCATACAAGTCGTAAGCAAGGGATCACATCTCCACAATTGGTCTATCAGGACGACCAAAGCCTGTCGAGCCTCAGGGTAGCAAGGCTAACAAAACAAACATTATTTACAGTTTATTTATTTAAAGCATTTCCTTCCTTTTCGCATTTTTAATTTCTCCAAGAAAAGAGCTCTTATGTTCAAACAATTTCTCAATTTGTCAAAGCATTTCCAATTTCTTTATAAATCTTACATTTACTTATATTTATTTCTTACTGTTTTCCTCCCCATTACTTTATTTTACACAGCATTACTATTACCTATCTTGATGAACCGACGACTGTGACATGCAACGAGGCAACACAACAAAAGGATTCCGAGTTAGACGAGGATGAATACCTGAGGATATTATTAAAGAAGTTGAGAACTTTGAGAATAGACCTAAGTCTAACTTGGACGAGACTGAGGTCGTCAACCTGGGAAACACAGAGAACGTCAAAGAAACACGCATTAGCATTCATCTATCACCGTAAGAAAGGGAGGATTATACGGAATTTTTAAGAGAGTATGAGGACATATTCGCCTGGTCATATGATGACATGACTGGCCTCAGTACATCTATTGTGGCCCACAAGCTGCCAACCAATCCGACATGCCCACCAATAAAGCAAAAGCTCAGGAAGTTCAAACCAGACATAAGCTTGAAAATCAAAGAAGAGGTCACCAAGCGGATCAACGCCGGGGTTCCTGCCGGCAAGCTGCTAGGGTTCATTGTCAATCGTCGAGGAATAGAGTTAGATCCATCAAAGGTCAAAGCCATCCAAGAACTACCGCCACTGAAGAAAAAAAAAGATGTTATGAGCTTCCTGGGACGGCTCAACTATATCAGCCAGTTCATAGCCCAGTCTACCGTCATTTGTGAACCAATCTTCAAGATGCTAAGAAAGGATGCTGCCACCAAATGGAGTGAGGATTGTCAAAAGTCCTTCGACAGAATCAAAGAGTACCTCTCAACACCACCAGTATTGGTACCCCCAAAGCCGGGTAAACCCCTATTACTCTACCTGACTGTATTAGATGGAGCTTTCGGTTGCGTTCTCGGGCAACATGAAGGAAGGAGCAAGCAATTTACTATCTCAGCAAGAAGTTCACCCCGTATGAGGCCCAGTATTCTCTATTAGAGCGCACCTGTTGTGCTTTGACTTGGGTTGCACAGAAGCTGAGGCATTATTTCTGCGCGTACACAACGTACCTCATATCGAGGATGGATCCGCTCAAGTACATCTTTTAGAAACCTATGCCCACTGGCGAGCTGGCTAAATGGCAGATCCTGTTAAGTGAGTTCGACATTATTTACGTAACTCAGAAGGCAGTCAAGGGACAAGCATTAGCCGATCATCTTACTGAGAATCCCGTGGACGGAGAATACGAACCTTTAAAAACGTATTTCCCCGATGAGGAAGTATCATTCGTAGGAGAGGACATTGCAGAATCCTACGACGATTAGAGGATGTTCTTTGATGGGGCCGCGAACTTCAAAGGCGTGGGTATTGGAGCAGTCTTAATTTCAGAAACCGGTCAACATTACCCGGTATCCGCCAAACTCAGGTTCCCCTGCACCAACAACATGGTTGAATATAAGGCCTGCATCCTTGGGCTCAACTTGGCCATCGACATGAATGTTCAAGAATTATTAGTGATTGGTGATTCGGACTTATTAATACACAAAGTTCAAGGAGAGTGGGCGACCAAAATTCCAAGATACTTCCATACCTACATCGTGTGCAGGAATTGAGAAGGAGGTTCACAAAGATTGAATTCCGGCATGTTCCCAGAATCCAGAATGAGTTCGCCGACGCACTGGCCACCTTGTCATCCATGATCCAGCATCCAGATAAGAATTTCATTGATCCTATCCCGGTAGGGATTCACACTCAGCCGGCTTACTGTGCCCACGTTGAAGAAGAAGCAGATGGAAAGCCTTGGTTTCATGATATTAAGGAGTACTTGGTATATGGAGAGTACCCAGAGCTTGCAAACGCTACTCAAAAGCGCACTCTACGAAGTTTATCAAACAACTTCTTTCACAGCGGAGGAATCCTATATAGGAGGACTCCCGATCTAGGTTTGATAAGATGTGTCGAGGCAAAGGAAACAACGAAGCTGTTGGAGGAAATACATGCTGGTACATGCGGTCCTCATATGAACGGGTTTGTTCTAGCAAAAAAGGTTCTCCGGGCTGGTTATTTCTGGATGACCATGGAAACAGACTGCATCCAGTATGTCCGCAAATGCCATCGGTGTCAAATACATGGGGATATGATAAAGGTACCTCCCAGCGAGCTTAATGCAACAAGCTCACCCTGGCCGTTCGCCGCTTGGGGCATGGATGTTATTGGACCAATCGAGCCTGCCGCCTCCAACGGACACAGGTTCATTCTGGTTGCCATTGACTATTTCACCAAATGGGTCAAAGCAGCATCTTACAAAGCAGTTACAAATAAAGTGGTAGCCGACTTTGTCCGCGACCACATTGTTTGTCGGTTTGGAGTTACAGAGTCAATCATCACCGATAATGGTTCCAATCTCAACAGTGACATGATGAAATCAATGTGTGAAACCTTCAAGATCAAGCACAAGAATTCTACAACATACAGACCTCAAATGAACGGAGTCGTCGAGGCTGCCAACAAGAATATCAAGAAGATACTATGAAAGATGATAGAAAAGCACAAGCAATGGCATGAGAAGTTATCATTTGCTCTGTTGGGGTATCGCACCACGATTCGCACATCAACCGGGGCAACTCCTTACATGTTGGTATACGGCACAGAAGCCGTCATTCCTGCTGAAGTTGAAATTCCATCCCTGAGAATTATACAAGAAGCTGAACTCAGCGACGCAGAATGGGTAGGAAGCCGTTATGAGCAGTTGGCCATCATAGACGGAAAGAGAATGAACGCGGTTTGTCATGGTCATCTATATCAGAACATAATGAACAGAGCCTTCAACAAGAAAGTCAAACCAAGACGATTCACATCGGGGCAGCTGGTGTTAAAGAAAATATTTCCTCATCAAGATGAAGCAAAAGGGAAATTCTCTCCCAATTGGAAGGCCCGTACATGGTTCACCGAGTGCTAACATGAGGAGCACTCATATTGGCGGAAATGGATGGAGCAGTATGGCCTAAACCAACCAATTCAGATGCAGTCAAGCGCTACTATGTGTAATTGTTATGTTTCTATCAATGTTGTAAAATGAACTACGCCTGACCTGATTCCCGTTTAAGAGGGGATACGTAGGCAACCCTGTGGGTTTGGTCACATTCTAATAAAATTTTCATTTTCCCCACGAATGGAAAGTGGGGCAGAATTTTGAGGAGGGACCTCAAAATTCCGAAGCAAGTTCAGCCGAGTACCGCACCAGTAATAGGCGAAAGCCTTCACCCATCCAGATTGGAGGAGGATTTTGAGGATGACCCTCAGACCTCCGCATCATGAGAGGTTGCAATGTCTTGAACCGCATCATAGTCGTCGGTTCATCCAAAGAAAACTATTTTTTTTCTATATATTATATCATATTTTATAAAGCCATGCATATTTATTTCTCGAACAAAAACAGTTTGTTTTAGCCACGCTACCCTTGTGGTACAAACAAAGTCATTACCATCAAGAATATAGGCCGATCCGAGCCAGCAGGGATACGAACCCTTCCCTCTTCAGAACTCACGATTTTTCTTTGGATGCAGGCACAGATGCGGTGAAAGCCCAAGACATCCCTCTACCCCATAAGACGTATGCTTCTCAAGGATACACTCTCGAATTCATTGCACATGCCAACACTTACTACTAACATCATTGAAAACAATACTTCATTCACAACAGTCGTATCATCGCACTTCATCATCAGCTAAGAACTCTTACTATCACTTTATTTTCTGCATTCGCATCTTTGCATAAGGCTACTTTTCTGCCTTCCGAGACTAAGCTCTATCTCCATCTTGCATGAGGTTAAGGTCTACCTCCATCTGCATTCGCATATGCAAAAGGCTACCTTTCTGCCTTCCGAGACTAAGCTCTGTCTCCATCTTGCATGAGGTTAAGCTCTACCTCCATCTGCATACGCATCTTCGCATAAGGCTACTTTCTGCCTTCCAAGACTAAGCTCTGTCTCCATTTTGCATGAGGTTAAGATCTACCTCCATCTGCATTCGTATTTGCATAAGACTACTTTTCTGCCTTCCGAGACTAAGCTCTGTCTCCATCTTGCATGAGGTTAAGCTCTACCTCCATCTGCATTCGTATTGCATAAGGCTACCTTTCTGCCTTCCGAGACTAAGCATTGTCTCTCTGCATTTTTTTCCACATTGCATAAGGCTACCTTTCTGCCTTCCGAGACTAAGCATTATCTCTCTGCATTTTTCTCACATTGCATAAGGCTACCTTTCTGCCTTCCGAGACTAAGCATTATCTCTCTGCATTTTTCTCACATTGCATAAGGCAAACGTTCTGCCTTCCAAGGTTAAGCGCTACCTCCCCAACATTTATTTCCTGCATTGATAAGGCTATTATTTCGCCTTCCGAGGTTCTACGCTACCTCTCTCAGCGTCTTATTGCACTACACTAAGCTCCTTTCTACCTTTACAAAGCAGTCACCTTTCGTTACGTTATTTATTTATGCTTTCTTTCGGGCTAAGCTCTGCCTCTCTTTCCCTTCGCAAATCGCAAGACTAAGCTCTGTCTTGTCAACATCATACTACTGAATTCTTCATGGGCTGGAATATCGCCTACTTATCCAAAGGCGTCATCGTTCAGAGGCACCATTTCATGGCCTAAGGATCTCTTTTATTCAACTTGCATATCATTATTCAAAGGCAACATGGTTCGAAGGCACCATCCTCATGGCCCGAGAACATCATTTCATAGCCTGCGAATCCCGCACAAAGCAATTCATGGCCCAGGACATCATGATCTAAGGACATCATCTTAACGGTCCAAAGACATCATTCATAGTCCGACGGGAACTTGCATCATGTTTATATTATGCACAATATACGTTCATTCTTTATTTGCAGGTAACCCGGTCGGAACAGCCAACCAGGCAGGAGCGGACCGCTCCAGTTCTTCGACACACTACAACATTTTAGGCCTAAGGCCACCCTAATATAGACAACGTTTAAAAAGTGTTGCCAAAATCATGTATGGGAACGCTTTTCTCATTGGGTGGTCTTTGTGGAAAGCTTTTGGCCACAAAATTTAGGAAACACTTATAATGTGTGCCTCTTAATTGTAAAGACTACGCAATTTAAGCGTCGCCAAATCATAAAATGTTTGGATACACTTGTTCACTCATACTACAATGCTTTTGAAGCGTTTCTATTTTTTTTATTGCTAAAACTACACTTGGCAAGTGTGCTCTTAAGTTTTTCAATAATATTTTAAAATCTTCACGAAAACTTTGCCCCTATTATGAAAAGTGTACCTGGGAAATCAATTTCAAATTGCCTTTCTTCATTCATCCTCCGCTAAATGTCCATCAATTAGGTTACAAAAAGAAAAAAGAATCTCCATCAATTAGGCAATAGGCTAGCCCTATTGAAAAGTTTTTTGATATTTTCATCTCCCTTTCATTTTTCATTAGTGTTTCAATTTCTTCAATTCCTTGCTTTAGTTTCATGGAAACCTCCGGAAATTTACTTCTCCCAACACTCTTACACACAGCGGAAAGTTTCTACGGCGTGAAAATATTGAGCCGCCAAAGGAGCTGATGTAAAGAATGAGTGTCGCGGAGAAGTCTGTCAAAGCAGGTCCCTCTACTATACTGTAGTAGATCTTTGTATGTGCTTGTATCTCGTTACTACTGTACTAAATTTCATTCCTTATTTGTATTTTTCTTTCAGTAGTTAATACGCATTTGTGTAGTACATCAATCTTATCTCCAAGGGCACAATTGAAAACCATCACTGTCGAATAACCCTAACTCTAACAATTATTCTACTTAAATCATTTTTACTTCATTTATTGTGGCTCAAATTAAAGGAGCTCGAAATGATGAAAGCTCCAACAGGTGATTACGTTTGCAGGGATGACTTGAGCGTGCCCCAGCTAGCTATTTTTAACAGCCTTCGTGATTAAACTAAGGGATTCGTATAAAGGATTATTAGCTTTGTTCTTGGAGGTCTTCCTTTTCTTGTCACACTGAGCTCTTGCTAGGCCATCATCTAGTATGCTACATAACATGGTTTTTAAATTCAACAAGTTTAGACCTTATTCACGTGTTGTTCTTTTGATATCGATTCTCGCATACCATTTTAATCTAATATTTAGCCAAAAAAATGTTTTTAAGTATACTTCCAAAGTTATAACATTACTCTAACAATGTAGAAAAACTGATATGAAGCTCAGTTGCTCAAGTGAATCCAATTCTTACTAGCCGTGGTTTTGACTAATTTCAACGTTCTTTAAGTAAAGTATTTTAGTTGAAATATATTCTTTTTACAATTATGTTATTAGAAAATCCTTATATATCCTAAGTCTGAATCCAAATCTAATTTTTGCACACTTAATTTTATTGGAGTCAAAACAGTTAGAAGTTTAATTCAAGTAGAGTTTTACGATGTTGTTGCTAAATAAGGTTTTCTCTGAATGGCGAATAGATGAACAAAAGGATTGTTGATGAAGAATTATCTTTCATTCAAGTGAAATATTATTCATTTAGTGAAAATATAATTGACAACAATTATGAATATATTTGTCGTGTTCCCTTCCAATGTATGAACTATATATATATTAGTTAAGGATTATCTTTTTTGTTCTTATATGAATACAGTATCAACTGTAGTGATTAATCATAGATACCAATATTGATTGTTATTATTATTCACATATGTGGATGCTCCTTTTTCCACAGGGAAAACATACATATGTATATTGATTGTTCTTGTTATTCACACATGTGGAGGCTCCTCTTTCCACAGGGCAAACATGTAGGTAGTGATTATTCTCTAAGCATTGCTTCTTAATTTACCTTATACATGTTATATCTTGAGATTGCATATGAATGCAATATATCTGTCGTTTTAAGTTTCTAGCAGCTAATATTTTATCGTTCTTTAGTCTTGTTCAGTTTATTATTTGAATTCTTCGTTAGGATTATTTTCATTCATTAGCTCTTTGCTTAATTAATGTTATTACTGCCCAAATGATCATAAACCTTTTCCTTTCATTAGCTCTTTGCTTAATTAATGTTATTATTGCCCAAATGATCATAAACTTTTTCTGAAAATTCATATTTGTTGCACTTGTTGTTATGAAACGAACTCTTGCTTACACTCAGTTATTTCCTTTGAAGGAAGAAATGTAAGACATGAAGGACGAAGTGCACGAACTGGAACAATAGCGGTGTTATTGTATTGGTGCAACCAACCTTGGGCTGAACATTTAGGATATGGCAAGGTGTGTCGAATCTATACTACCTTCTCCGGTTGATGCAAGTAGTACACGGGCTATGAGAAGCCACAATCTTCAACATTTC
>ML255166.1:1523-19237 GCA_005239495.1 Nicotiana undulata
AAACTGATTTCAAACTCATTATTTGATGAATACTATGTGGTGACTTGGTGTTTTACTGGTTTGTGGAATTGTGTACATGTTCTGTGTGTTTATATTACTCAGACTGTGATTTATTTTCATTACTACTGAGTTGGCGTACTCATAAAGACTCCCTGTGCCTCTGTGCACAGATCCAGGTACTAGTTCGCAGCAGTAGCTGGCGCAGTGTGGTAGCAGAAATTTCACGGGATTTCGAGGTAGCTGTCCAGCGTCCACAGCTTCTCCATTTCCCTTCCTTATTTAGTCTTAGCATTTGATTCAGAGACATATATTATAGTTTTAGCAGAGTTAGTTTATTTATTCTTAGATGCTCATGACTATTGACTCCAGTTCTTGGGAGGTTGTTTAGGTTAATATGGGAACGCTAATACTTTATTATATTAATTATGATGTGGTTGCTTGCTTATTATTTAATTGTGAACTATTATAATTGAACAAAAAGCGCAGTAAGGTGATGGTTGGCTAGCCTAATTCCATGATAGGCGCCATTACGACATGTTAGGATTTGGGGTCGTGACATCTTCTCGTCCTCTTCATCTTTTTATATACTCATCTCCACGGGCAGCTTTCAATATTTTGTACATGACTTAAGAGTTGGATTCCATAGGGTTTTGGGGGATTTTTTTAATTATATATAGGGATATTAGTAGATAAATAAATAAAAAAGAAATAAATTCCTAAACATATATGGAATCGTATATCTGTCCCCTTTTTTTTTTCTTTTCAGTAAATATTTTTTTTTTGACCAATTTGAATAGGAGTATGTGAATTACAAATCATAAATATTTAGGAAAGGAATAAAAACTTGGACACCAAGAAAATTGTATATAAATACCACCACAAAATTCTTTCACACCCTCAAAAATTCGGACGACACTCCTCTATTAGGGTTTCTGCAATATTATTGTTGAGATATAGAAAAGATGTCTTCCACGGCCGACCGGAAATCGCCAAAATTAACTTTCGCCAATTCAAGCCTTATTCTACACCGGACGTCACAAAAATATACCGAACACACTCATAACCCCCAAATCACATAACGAAGCTGTCTGAGTCATAAAATCCGCGTTCCGAGGTCGTTTACCAATAAGTCAACTCCTAGTTGACTTATCCAACTATAAGGCTACATTTAGAGACTAAGTGTCTCAATTCCTACTACAACCATTCCGAACACGAGCCAACCGACTCTAACACATCATAAACAGTATAACCAACCTATGACAAGGCAAAAATAGTAATAGCAATACAAATTCTACGAAACGACCGGTCGGTCGTTACAAGGACTAATTCATATTATTTACATAACTTTCTAACTCTCTCTCTCAAGCCGGTGCATGCAAATCATATGTATTGAGCTTGTTACATATGAAGTTAATACGAGGACCAATGAGGTAATTGGTGAAAATATCTGCAAGATGATCATTGGACTTCACAAAGTTTGTAATTATATCCCTTGAGAGTATATTTTCTCTGGTGAAGTGAAAATCAATGTCAATGTGTTTAGTTCTCTCATGAAATACCGTATTTGATGCTATATGAAGGGTAGCTTGATTATCATATATAAGTTTCATCTTGCTTATCTCACCAAATTTCAACTCCTTGAGCAAATGTTTGATCCAAACTAGCTCACATGTTCCCATAGCCATTGCTTGACATTCTGCTCCTGCATTGGACCGAGCAACCATATTCCGTTTCTTGCTCTTCCAAGATGCCGAATTACCTCCTACTAAAACACAATATCTAGACGTACAACGTCTATCAGAAGGTGATTTTGCCCAAGTAGCATATGGTACCCAATGATCTGCTCATAGTCTCGATCCTCAAACAATAATCCTTTACTGGGAGTTGATTGCATTTCTATGAATATCACAGAGAGAATCCATTAACTAACTCACAATAGTCACAGAAAATAAAATGTCATGTCTAATCATTATGATTTAATTTAATTTACCAATCAACCTCCTATATCTTGTAGGATTACTAAGCGGCTCTTTCTGCCCAGAAAGAAGTTTAGAATTCGGATCTATAGAAGTGTCAACAGGTCAAAAACCTGTCATTTTTGTCTCCCCAAAAAAGTCAAAGGCATACTTCCTTTGTAAGGTCACATTACTTGAGCTATCTGAGCGACCTCAATACCCATAAAATACTTTAATTTGCCCAGATCCTTAGTCTGGAAGTGTTGAGACATATGGTTCTTCAACCCAATAACACCATCCTGATCACTGACGGTAATAACAATATCGTCAACATAAACCACCTGATAAATACTGAGATTTGAAGCAGAATTCCGATAAAACACAAAGTGATCAGCTTCACTACTAGTCATGCCAAACTCCTGAATAACTGCGTTGAACTTACCAAACCTGGCTCGAGAAAACTGGTTTAGACCATAGAGGGACCGATGCGACTGACATACAAGGCCACTAGACTCTCTCCGTGTTATACCCCATGTTTTGGTACGTAAAAGTATGTCATAAGTAAATTGATGAAAGTTCGAAAATGAGATGTTACATCCCGCATTTTTGTACGTTAAAGTTTTGTCATAAGTTAATCGACGTAAGCTCGAGAATGAGATTATTTTGGGATTATAAGTATTATGTTATTTCAAAACATGTGATAAGTAAATTCACGAAGGTCAGAGGGTAAGCGAATCAAGAAAATGAGTTTCGTCGAAGTTTGACATTTTGATAAAATACAGTCCGAGTTATAATACTCGGTAATTATGGACTAATGCCATACAAGGTACCACATGACCATGATAGTAAACTATATTATAGTAAGATATATAAAGTGTGTTAAAAGTGAGTAGTATTTTAAGTAATTTGAGATAATTCCTAATTATGTGATTAATTGATTAATTATTGGGATAATTATGGTACTAATTGTATTAAGTGGATAAAGTTTTGTTATGGATTGCCGCATGGCACTAAGCTAGACCAAGGTGGCACCAATGTGCATGATGAGTCATAACACATAATTAGCCTTCTTTACACGTGAAAGTCTTTGGATATAACACCAATATGAGTCCTTGGTTACCTTTGTTTGGTTTAATTGTGAATATTATAACTTGGATAAATTTTAAAGACATGACAGAAGAAGGCCGAAAGAATTTTTTGATGAGGTAGAGTTGGAGTGAATATTAGTCGGATAAGAAATAATGTGCTATTATATAGAGAATATCATACAAATTTTTCCCTACTTCAATTCGTCGTTATGTGTTTTGTCTCAATTAACGTGTGTTAAAGGAATTTTCAAGAGAATCGGTTCAGGTATGTTAAGGCTATCCCTTCTTTCCTTTTGGTATGGTCCATACGATACAAACGGAACGAGCAAATTCACAACTTTCATAAATGACTCTATTTATAGAAGTACTAGAAGTGCCTATGTTCTTGATTCTCCATGTGTCCTATTATTCTATCATATGTTCATGGGTCTCAGAAAATACGTAAGTTGATAAAGTTTATTTCATGATATTACTCAAAGGCATAATAATCTTATGACATTCCGAGAAATCTTATTAACGTATTTCTTATGCATTTCATTTATTTATACATGCACCTTGACCCATGGCCAGATTGCGATATATATATATATATATATATATATATGGGAAAGGTTACGGCGTTATTACGCACAACCACCTGATCAGCTAGTATATGTTGATGATTTTACCCACAGTGGTCGAGATGATGTGATGGAATGCCCTCAGAGGCTTGATGATGTTATGAACGCGTATACCTATGAATGGTATGAAATTTATACGCATATGCATGAAATAATAAGTATCAAAGGATTCACAAAGATATTCAGACTTACATGTCGAGTCATTTACTCCATGTTTCCCTCATGTCATTTACTTACTGATTTTCATTCCTTACATACTCGGTACATTACTTGTACTGACGTCCCTTTTGCCCGGGGACGCTGCATTTGATGCCTGAAGGTCCTGATAGATAGCTTGAGAGTCCTCCAAGTAGGTTGTCAGCTCTGCAAAAGGTGTTGGTGCGCTCCATTTGCTCTGGAGTTACTTATTTGGTCAGTATTATTAGGACATATGTTGATTGGTATGGAGGGGCCTCGTCCCGACCTTTATGATATTTATGTGCTCTTAGAGTCTTGTAGATAGATGTCAGGTATACAGATACTTTTATGGCCTTGTCGGCCTATGTTTTGAGTATACAAATGATCCTGTCGACTTTATAGGCCCGTATGTCACGTGTATAAGTTTCTATATCAGGTTGGGTCGTTCTCTATCAAGTATTCTCTCATGTTTATTCTAGTTATCTCATGACAGCCTTTCTGACTCATTTACCTATGATAGTATGATACGAAAGATATGATATATTGGTACTCGATATAGTAAGGCGTCGGGTGCCCGTCGCAGCCCATCGGTTTGGGTCGTGACACCATGAGCAACAAAACCTTGTGGTTTCTCTATATAAACCTCATGCGCAAGGTCACCATGAAGAAAAACATTTTTAATGCCACTCTGATAGATATTTCAATGACGAACAACAGCAGTGGATAGAAAAAGTCGGATTGGTACTATTTTAGCGACGGGAGAGAAAGTTTCACTATAATGGAGCCCAAATATCTGAGTTACTATTTGGTAATAAGACGAGCCTTAATTCGATCAACCTAGAAATCTGGACCAACTTTAACTGTATACACCCAACGACAACCAATAGAAGATTTACCTGAACGAAGAGGAATAAGCTTTCAAGTACCACTTGTATGTAAAACAGACATCTTGTCAGCCATAGCTTGTCGCCATCCTGGATGAGATAGTGCTTCACCTATAGACTTAGAGATGAAAATAGATGACAAAGTTGATACAAATGCATAATGGGGTGATGACAGATGATGATATATTAAACCGATATAATCGGAATTACGATTAAGTATGGACTGTATACCTTTTCGAAGTGCAATCAGTTGACTAGGAGGAGACAAGTCCGCAGTAAAAGCAAGGTCAGGTGCAGGACGAGAATCAGTCGGGCCTGATGCTGGGTACAGATGATGATGATAAGTTAGGAGTGGTAGAGTTGTAGGTGGTGTAACCGAAATGGGAGCCGTAGGTGGTGGAGCTAGATTTGGAGCTGCAGATGGTGAATCTAGAATTAGAGCTGTGGAGGAAGATGAATGGGAAATAGTGATTGGATCTTCAAAATATGGAATTGGTAGTACTTCAGAAATATCTAAGCAATTACCGGACCTGTGAAGTATGTCTGGGTTTCATAGAAGGTAACATCAACAAACATAAGGTACCGTTGGAGGTCAGGTAAATAACATTGATATTCCTTTTGCGTTCTCGAGTAATGCAGAAATACGCACTTAAGAGCACTAGGATCTAACTTATCTTTTCCTGGAGTAAGGTTATGAACAAAACGTATGCTCCCAAAGATACGAGGTGGAAGAGAGAACAAAGATGAGTGGAGAAACAAGAAAGAGAATGGAACTTGATTCTGGATAGCTGAGGGTGGATGATTAATAAGATAACAAGATGTGAGAATTGCATCCCCCTGCAATGGATGATGAGATTGTATAGTAGGGTACGAGCAGTTCCATTTTGTTGAGATGTGTACGGATAATATGTTGATGAATGATTCTGTGAGAGTTCATAAACTGCTAAAATGGGAAAGACAAATACTCTAGGGAATTATCACTATGAAATGTGCAGATAGAAACCCCAAATTGATTTTGAACTTCAATGTAGAAGGTTTGAAAAATAGAAAATAACTCAGGTTGATTTTTCATCAAAAATATCCAAGTGAACCTGGAATAATCATCATTGAAAGTGACAAAGCAGCGGAATCCCAAGGTATAACTGACCCGAATAGGGCCCCCAAACATTAGAATGGACTAAAGTGATATGTGACTCTGCTCGATTAACGGGGTGCCGAGGAAACTGGGAGCGAGTATGCTTAACGAGCTGACATGACTCACACTCTAGAATGGACAAATGAGATAATCCAGGTATCAGTTTTTGAAGTTTTGACAAACTGGGATGCACAATAGTTTATGTAATAAATATGGTGAATCAGTAACATGACAAGTTGTTGAAGAAAGACAAGATGTGAGTCCATGTGATTTTGCAAGGATAAGATAATACCATCCATTTGATTCACGCCCGGTACTAATGATCCGCCCCATACTACATTTCTATATGAAAACAAGGTCATCAAGAAATAAAATAGAGCATTTAAGTGATTTGGCTAAGCAACTAACGACTATGAGGTTAAAAGAGCTACCGAGAACATAAAGAATTGAATCTAAAGGTAAGAAGGAAGTTGACTTGCTTGACCAATTTCAGCTGTCATGGTTTGAGACCTGTTGGCCATTGTGATTGTTGGAAGCGATTGAGAACATGAAATAGTAGTGAAAAAAGATTTATTACCCGAAATAGATCAAATGTACCTGAATCAATGACCCATGAATCGGCGGATGAAGATTGGGACACCCAAATCACGCTATTACCTGTCTGAACAACGGAAGCTATTTCTGAAGATGTCTGTTCATGCTTTGTACTGAAGAAACTCAATATAATCGGTAGAGAAACCATCTAATTATTCATAGTATTGGACGCATTTTGCTAAAATCAATTTCTCAAATTCGTGACTAAAACTAAATAAATACATGGGAAAACAATGTTCATAATAGGGGGGAAAGTATTGTTCACGCCGGAGAAAGTGTACTCTTCGAGTCGGAAATAATAAAATTGCTAGTATTTGATGTAACTTATATGGTTAGTCTCGGAATTGCAGAGGAAACACACTGTCCAAAAAAAGTTTTTCCAAAATCTGGCCAGAAATATCCTCGCGCTAGCACGTGGACGTCAAAACTTCGCTGGAGAAATTCTTCCAGCGACACATGAGGGCACGTGGATGATTTTTTGCCGGAATTTTTTGAAGGGCTGGTCGTCGGAGGCTGGTCTACTTCATGGTGGTATTGGTTTTTGCACAACACTGAGGAATACTATTCTTCTTGCGAACAGACCTATTTTTGCTGGAAAAGGGGCTTCCGGTTGACTGATTTCTCTTCCTGGAGTCGCTGGAATTTATGCATAACGATAATTTCTCACGGTTGCTCTGATACCATGTGAAAAAGTATAGGAGAAAAATATAATATTAATATTATATTCTAGTATAATACAATGAGCCCTATTTATACAATACATATCCTATTCATATTCTATGTGGGACTTGGACAAATTTATATTATTTACATAAGTATCTAACAATATCTTTTTAATAATAAATATTTTACAGTATATGTGTAATAATAAGCATTCTAAATTAAAAGGCTGAAAATTTGCTCTTGGACTTGAACTGATACGAGAGAATTTTTCTAATTACTAGCTTATTCGTGAATAAATCGCGGGTAGATATTAACATGCTTCAAATAAGATCCTCAAAAGAAAAATCTTCTAATAGGCCTAAAGTAGTAAGGGTAGAATCCATCATTCAAAAAGAGTATCTCCGATCTATTAAAATTTTCCACCATAATAACAAGGAAATTAGAAAGACATGGAATGTTGTAGTAATGCTTTTTGTATGTACATACAACCAGTTAAAGTTGAGTCCATAAGATTATATCAAGATGAATCCTTGACCAAGATTCCAATCACTATGAATCATGTAAGTAACTTTATGACTTCTAGATGTATCTTTTCATTATCTCTGTTGGCTGTTTGGCTAAGTTTCTCCAAAGTCAAAAATATTTTTATTTTTAAAGTTAAAGTTTTTGTCCAAGTTTCAAAAAGAAAATAAAGTGCTTTTGAGTAAAAGCATAAGCAGTTTTGAACATGCACAAAAGGGAAGCTTCTCCCTCGAAGCAGTTTTTTTAAAAACACTTTTGAGAAAAACTATAATTAAAAGCACTGTTTAAAAATTTGGTCAAGCACTTATTGATATTCAAAAGTATTTTTAAGAAAAAACAAACTAATTTCTCTCCAAAAATATTTTTAAGAAAAAACATTCTCTTTTATTGCCCTAGGTAGGATACTTTATTAGAGTCATGTCAAAAACTCTACTTGATGTTAGCATGTGTTAGCTACTTAGCTAGCGGCTCAGACTAAGTGCAAACAACTTTTTCTTTCTTGTTTTTTTCTTCTACTTTTTGTCAGACCGATGTGGTGTTCTGATCAGTTTTCAGGTACGGTGATTAAAATAGGAATTTCCATCGGGGGATAAAAACCAATAGACTAAACTGGAATGATTACTATGCAATCCGTTTCACTTATTTGTAATAATAACCAAAATTTATCTTTCTAGTAATGAATTATTTTTCTGTTTTCTAGGCCAAATAAATAAAAAACAACATAATTTTTGTTTACTCTAAAATCTGAGTAACAATAAAATTTATATTGAGGTCTTAAAGATACGTGATTTCATTCAATACTAACTGATAAACAAAAAGTTGAACGTGTAAGTTAAGTGAGTAAATTAAATCAAACCAGTGTATGATCGAGACTTGACTTCGAGCCAAGATGGCCTCGAGGTGCACTAGTACGAACGGTAAAGTAAAGAAAGTATAATAAAGCTAAGGAACAATTCTAGTGAGAGATGAGCGAAAAGGTAAGAGTGTATATACTTTGCCAATGATTGATGATCTTTACAAATGAATGAGCTCCCCTTTATATAATAGAGGAGTCCTAAATAAGGTACATTTCCATTTCTAGTAAGGAATCTAATTTGTACAGCTGTCTAACTGCCTAGTAGGAATTCGTACAAATTCGTTCCGGAATTCATGCCTTGATCTTTGTGCCATTGCGGGAATCTCGCTCATTCTGTTACAAACCAATAACTGCATTATTTCAGGGTAGGTCATACTCGGCCCCAGTATTGTGTGCTTCGGTCCTCCAGCCTTTCACTCTGTCATTAGGCTCGAGCTCGATCTACTGAGCTTGCTTGGTCCATTTTGAACTCGAGCTCGGAGTGACTCCTCGACCCCATGAAATCGGGCGTACTTGATTTCGACCGTATACATATGATCCCCGATCCTCGATGCCTCGATCGTGACGTCTACTTTATGATGTCAGTGATAGAAGTGATTGAAAGGTCACGTCTGTACAGTTAGCTAGGACATTAATTGAAGGCGGATGTCTGTCGGCCATTGGTTTCATCAAACTGTTGATGCGACTACTATAAATAAGCCAATTTCACAATCTTTACATCCTTTTTTCTCAAACTTTTCCCAATACCTCACTAGTTTCTTCATCTTTGAGTTCATTCTTCTTTCAACAACATCAACTTCTTTTCTTTTTTTGAGTCTCTTAATAACAATGACCAAAACATCTAAAATTGTTCCACAGAAAGAAAAAGTCTCTTCTTCATCGCGGCCGGATGGTGGAGCCACCTCGTATCGAGGAGTGCATTCCAGGGTCGTGCAAGCTATCTTCCGATTTCAAAATCGACAAACCTGCTTCAGTCCCTGGTCGATGCGAACCCATGTCCCGATACATCTGCTTGATAACCGAAGGAGATCTCGATCAGGTGAAAAAGGATTGTCATTGGGAGGATAAGGAGGTGGTGATTCCTTCCTCGGAAGAGTACATAACCACTCATGTGAAAGGATACTTAAGCGTATACACATATCCTTTCACATTAGGTCACGTGGATCAAACACTAAGCCCCATCAATCCATTCATTCTCGACTTCTTTCACCAATATCGGGTGACCCTCATCCAGATCTACCCTTCTTTATGGCGCATCGTTAACTTGCTTAGGTATTTCTCGGGCAAAATCAAGGGGATGCCTTTTACCCTCGATCACTTGATCAGGTTATACAGCCCTCGACTCTATCGAGGCGGTTTGATAAAACTCCAGCGCCAATCCTCGAAGGCGCTATTTTCTATCACCGATGAGGACAAGGACCGAGGATAGATGACCCGGTTTGTCCGCACCAAGACTTCTGATTTAATACTTGTTGAAAGGATGTCGTTCCCCGAAGAATGGAACTTGAAGCGTAAGTACAATTCCATCGATGACGATTATCCCTCTGCTTTTCCTATTTTTCCTCGACCTAATTCCTCTTTGATGATGTAGTCGTCCCTTGGTTTCCTGGTGCGGTTCAGGAACTTCCGAGTTGGGTTCGACAGTGTGATGACCCAAAGGGTCATCTTATGATTTAAGACTCCATTTTGGGCTCGTTAGCCTTAAAAGCCCTATTTTTATTCATCTCAATTTATGTGTACAGTCCGGGCGTGAATCTGGAAAGCCTTTATGTGAAAATATATGAAATAATAATTTTTGAGAGTTAAAATGAATTTTTAGTTGACATTGGTCAACGTTTTGAGTAAACGGACCCGGACCCGTGTTCCTACGGTCCTGGGAGGTCAATAGTAAAATATGGGACTTGGGCATATGCCCGAAATCGAATTCCGAGGTCCCTAGCCCGAGAAATGATTTTTTGATGAAAAATTGCTATACTGAAATTTAAAAGATTTAAAGAAATCAATTAATGTTTGAACTCGTTGGTATCAGGCCCGTATTTTGGTCCCGGAGCTCGACACAGGTTTATTATAATATTTAAGTCATATCTGTGAAATTTGGTGGAAATCGGAGTAGATTTGACATGATTCAGACGTCCGGTTGAGAAGATAGTGAATTTGAAATGTTCTTGAGGAATTCATGAGTTTGGTGCTAAATATGCAGTTTTAGCTGATATTTTAGCGATTTGATCGCACGAGAAATTCTGTAGAATATTTTTAGACTTGCGTGCATGCTTGGTTCGGAGCCCCGAGGGCTCGGGTGAGTTTCGGGTAGTCTACGGGGTGATTCAGACTTATAAAATTCTGTTGTTATAACTGTTTTTGGTGCACAGGTGAATTGTTCTTCGCGTTCGCGAAGCTTCTCTCGCGAACGCGGAGAGTAAATTTATTGAGGGAGAAATCCTTCATCGCGAACACAAAGTACTAGACGCGAACGCGAAGCACTGGGGGGTAGTACGCTTCGCGAACACAAAGTACTAGACGCGAACGCGAAGCACTGAGGGGAATCTTGTTTTCTACGCGAACGCGGCCACTAGGTCGCGAACGCGATGTCCTGGGGGGCAATGCCTTTCGCGAATGGGTGGAATGACTCGCGAACGCGAAGGCCAATAGGGCTACTGCTTCGTGATCGCGACAGACCTCTCGCGAACGCGATGAAGGCCTGTCCAGCGAATAAAAACAGAACCTAAAATGGGATTAGACCATTCTTTCATATTTTTAAAACCAAGAAGGCTTAGAGGCGATTTTCAAGAGACAAGTTCTTCCCCAAAGTGTTGGTAAACGATTCTAAACTATTTTCTCTCAATTACCCATTATTTTTCATCACTTCTCAATAAAACAATCTAGGGGTTTCATGGTAGAAATTGGGGGTTTGGATAGAACTAGGGAATTTTGTATAATTGGAATTTAGACATCGAATTGAGGTCGAATTTCGAAACTAACTACATATTCGGGCTCGGGGGTGAAGGGGTAACGAATTTTGGTCCGAACCTCGACTTTGGATCAAGCAGGCGCGGGGTCGGTTTTTAACTTTTTTTGGGAAAACTTAGGAAAACCATTATTTTGAATTAAAGTTAATTCCTTTAGCAATAATTAATTATATTGAACTAATTATGATTAGATACGAGTGGGTTGGAGGTGAATTCTAAAGGAAAAGTTGTACTTGAGCAGTGAGTGGCCTGTGAAATCGAGGTAAGTATTGTGTCTAACCTTAGCTTGAGGGAATAGGTATTGTGTGACTACTTGCTACTTGTTTTGTTGTTGAATACGATGTATAGGTGAGGTGACGTGTACCTATACATTGTGGTCGAGTCGTAACATGCAAGTGAAAATTAATTCTTGTTATTCTTACACTCTTAAAGACTATTATCCATGTTTATTATGCAATTGAAATGTTGGAAGAATTGTATCCGGTTCCATGGAGATGGATAACATTGTGAATATTGATTTGAGATTGAGATGTTAAATTGTGAAAGTAATTATGATGAAATACTAATTTCTTGGGAAATTTCTCTTTATTTGTTGTTAATGATTATGTGACTGGTGAGGAAGAGTAAAACACGAAAGGTGATGCCGTGCCTAATTTATTTAAATGGTGAGAAAGAGTGTAAAGCACGAAGGGTGATGCAGTGCATAATTTATTTATATTGTGAGGAAGAGTGTAAAGCACGAAGGGTGATGCCGTGCATAGTTATGTTCGTAAATCACATTTGTTTTTCTGGGTCTAATTTCGTTTCTTTGTGTGAAGGCTATCATACTTCATCGACAAGCGTTCTCTAAGTCTCGATCCGAGCTCGCCCGATGCGAGGATGAAATCAAGAAGCTCGAGGAGGAGGGAAAAAGCCTCAAACTCATCTATGTTCAAAAAGAGGAGGAGATTAGGGGCTTTAGGGTCGACCTGATGAAGGCTCACCGAGAATAGACCGAGCTTATTGAGCAGGTAATGCAGCTTTTGAGAGTCTTTCATATGTATATTTGGTTTAGCGACTAACACTTCGACCTTGCAGGTCTAACAGAAGGGAGAGTTGATGTAGTAGCTTCGAGAGGAGCTCAAGGTGAAAGAAACCGAGATTCTAGAGTGAGAGCAGCGTATGAATCGTCTTGCTTTGGAGAAGAACACGCTTCAGGCCCATCTGACTTTGGTTAAATGTCAACTTCACAACGTGAAGGTAGAAATCTCAGCCAAGAGTCAAAAGATTGGGGAGCTCGAAGCTAAGTCGACCGCCGAACTCGCAAAAGCTAAATCTGAGGCAGAGGCATATGTGGCCTCTCATCGAGCCGGCGTCCCGGATGCCAACACTCGGGCGCAGGAGATCTCTGCTGCTACTGTAGTAAAGCTGTCGTGCACTGTCGACCACGCCAGGAGAAAATATTGAAGAGAGACTCTCGAAGAGGTGCATGCTTCGACCTCTCAGTTGAGATTGAAAAGGCAAAGGCTCTAGAGGATGAGGTTTCCACTCTTCTTTTCGGCGACGAAGATTCAGCTAGTGGTTCCGAGAGTGGAGGTGACAAGGATGAATCCCTCGAGGAGGTTCTCGAAGATGCAGCTCCTAAAGCAGATTAGGCATTTAAGATTTTTTTTTAAAAATTTTGTGTAAGGTTCCATGTGGCTATTGTAAATGTTCCTCATGTATATAAATAATTCCTTTCCTTTCCACTTCGCCTCCAATTTCTATAAAGTTTGCTTCATTTTTGTTTTATGAAGAATTAATATTCGATGTCATAACTTCAATAATTGAGTGAGCACCGGCGCAAACTCAGAGTAAAATAAACCCTTAGGTTCTTTTGGTAATCGGTGGGTTACCTTATGGTAGAATACCTCTTAAGTGTTTTTGGTGAATTCCGAAGCTATGCTTAAGTCGACTTTGTGTGGGCTCGGGATAATTGAACCATTGGGTTTGAATGGGGTGAGAACAAGGTCTCGAACCCTAGGTGTATCGTCCCTTAGCCTCTTTAAGTCGGGCCGTTATGGCCTCTAAGAGATGGCTATTATTTCCTCTTTTCGTCTTAAAAGACTTAGTAAAAATTTCTATGCTTATGCCTTGGCATGCATTTTTTACCCATTGGGTTTTTCGAGGGTTTAGTGTCAATCGGGACCTTTTGTTTTTAATGCCTTAGCACAAGTTTGTGTGTAAGTAATTCGATACCTTTCGAGGTTTCTCGAGGGCTGATTTTATCGAAGCCCTTTGATTATTTTGCCGAGGGTAGACTTTATTTAACTGGGTTTTCGAAGTATTTGAAGGCCTTTAGTTCATAGCGTAAGTCGGACGTCTCCGAGCGGCATCATTTTTGTCATAGCCTTTTTATATGACCGTAGTCTTTAATATGGACGTAGCCTTTGGGCATGTCTCTTGGACTTGTTTCCCAATAGCATTTCGAACTTGTTCGAAATGTTAGTCCCAGAGTGTGACGGCCTTGGACTTTACGTCGAGGGATGCCTCTTTGAGGTCTTACGAGTTCAAGTTTAGACAACTCGAATGTGCTGACTGTCGATGATAGTCCCCGAATAGCCGAGGTGTGTTCGTGTTTTGGCTCTTGCGCCGTTTCTCATAGAGAATCATAAGTATGGAGCTCATAAAGTAGCAAATTTCTTCGAGACACAAAGTATTTAATATAGAAAGAATGCTTCTTTGAATAATTCTTACATGCGTACATGTTTTTCCATCGGGGCTAGGTTATTCTATGTTTAACCAAAAAATGAATTCTTTTGACTAAAGCTTAATTTAGGAAAAACTCGGATTACTGATAATCGAATTAACCAAATAAAGAGTAAATAGCAATAACTTTGAGAGCAACAGAATAAAAATAGCTTTTTCCCTCCAAATCAGATGATCCTGTTTGTTACATTTTCCTCCCTTTTATAGGGATGTTTTCCTAGTACAACGTTTGTATTCTTGTCATGAAGTCTATTTAATGCTTAATTATTACATTTATGAGGCGTTACAATGATGAATAGTAATTATTATTTAGGAGTTACATAACGTACATGACATTGATTGCTGATCTTCGAATCGTCCCATTATTGCGTCCGGATTCGTTATGACCGTACCTTTTCTTCTTTGAGGATCTTTCCGCAGCTAATTCCTTGCATTGACCGTACCTCTTTATCTAGTGTTCGCGTATGATATTTTAATTGGTCCATCTGTCTGGCAGAGTCATCCAAAATTTGTACACGTATGATGCTATATTTTTTACCAATACAGATAGTCCCCCCACTTGCCATGTATTGAGCGCATAATACTTGGTAAGTGGATGTTCATTTATGGCGGGAATATTTTGCCGCCGCTTTACCTCGAAATCTTGTATTCTTTTATGGGCGCGTGCATCGCACAGTACTTCCATTTAATGCTTCTTCCACGTGTTCATTTCTGATTGGTTCTAAAATGACTCGGTGTCTTTTAGGGCTTTTTGCGGCTGCATCAGTCCCGAAGTGATACTTTAGATTATGACCTTCCATCATTACCTTTCCAAGTTTCGACGGTTTCCATTAAGTATAAATAGTCTTCTTCATTTCTTCCTTAGCACGAAAAACTTCTATAACTTAATCTTCTCTTTGCGAAAGAATTTCTTTCTAGATTTTATAAATATGTCTTCCTCATGCCAATCTGAAAAGGTTATTGATGTTGAAGCTCTGGCTTCTTCTTCTGCTCCGACTAGGAGTCGAAGAGGTGGCCGATTAAGGAGCCTAGAACGTACCTCTGTTAGAGGTTCTTCTTCTCCTTCCTCTGCTAGGTCGTTGTTTTCTCCGAGAGGTAGATCTTCTCATTCTATTTCTAGGAGTAAAGATGACTTTCATGAACCCAGAGTTGATGAGATCATCCCTTCGGAGATAATCTTTCCAGAAGTAAATTCTCCTATTACCGAACAAGCTCATTCTTTGGATAGTATTGAGAAATACGCTACTATCATTACTGTTGGTCACATTCCCGTTGTTCGTAGGGAGTGTTTTTGGGAGTCAACTGTTCCTGTCCTTGTGCCAAGTAGTACTCAAAGGATTACATCCTTTAAAACGGGTTTTTCTTATGTCTTCACTTACCCTTTCACATTAGGATTTCAACCTCCTGTTGATCCTGTGATCATTGAGTTTTGTCGCTTTTTTAATATTTGTTTAGGACAAGTTGGTCCCCTAGTGTGGCGTGTTGTTGCCTGTTTGAGAGTCCTGGCTTCAAAGGTTTCCGTTCCTTTTACACTTCATCATCTGCTGCATTTATATTCTCCTGCTTTATTCAGCCATGGGGTTTTTACTCTGGTTGCTCGGAGCAAGAGGGTTCTAGTAACCCCCGGCGATAATAAGGACAGAGGTTGGTACCTTAGGTACGTAGCTATTCCCACTGCTGTTCTAGTGGGTGAGAATAATCTTTATTTCCCTGAGAAGTGGAATCGTGCACATAAGTACTTTGATTCGCACCTGTTTTATTTGTAATAAAATTTATTTTGTGTTTATAACACCGTATCTGTTTTTTTATTATTATTAATTACAGCAACTATGAATGTTGTCGAGAATGTCTCCGACATCCGTGGTTGGGTATAAAGGACGCTGACTGCTGCTCCTGCCAAGGAAAGATCCTGGAAGTACTTTTCGGCAAAGTACAAGTGGATTGTTAAGACCCATGGTAAGTAGAGTTTCTCTTGCTCCTTTCCTTGCTCGAGTTCTTTTTTATATTAACTCTTTTTTCCTTTTTATGATATGGTTTTCTACCCGTGGGGTATCTTCATCACTTCCAAGGATGTCTTTGTCCCATGCTCAGAGTATTTTGACTAGTGCTTCGAAAAGGAAAACCCTGGATTCCCATTCTGGAGGGGAAGATGAGGGTGAAGAAGAGGGTGTTTTAGTGCACCGGGTGAGAAGAAGGCGGGTAATTTTGGACGACGAGTCTACTCCCGCGCCTCTTTCTTCCGTGTTGGCCATTGGGCCTTCTTCTTCTCGAGACCAATCTCAATCTCCATCTCTAGATCCCGCTGAGCGTCTATTTTAGGAAGGGTTTGAAATGGACCCTGATGATATTCCTTTATCTACCATTTACCCACATTTTGCTGCTATTTCTGCTCCCCAAGTTACTGCTGTTGTTTCTTCTTCAATTCCTATTACCTCTTCAGTTTCCCCTTCTTCCGTCTCTAATGAAGTGCCCACGACTCTTTTGGCTCCCGGCCCTTCTGTCTCTTCTGCTGCCCCTTCAGTCCCTGCTTCCATGCCTTCTATTATAGAATAAGGGTCTTCCAGCAGGGGGATGAGAAGGGTCATGATTGAGGTTCCAGCTGGTGGTATCCTCTTTAAGAAGATTAGCACTGGTGAGCCGGAAATGTGGCTCAAGCCCTTAATTGGTCCTGAGGAAAGAGCCAAACTTGACAGCCATGCATCTCTCACTTGGGCTAATGAGGTGGTGCACAATTCCTTGAAGGTATATACTTACTCTTTTGCACATATGTTGTTTTAATTAGCAGTTTAACATTTTTAATTGTTTTACTGTTTTTGCAGACGCACCTTATTGGTTTGGAGCTTATGAAGAGAATCTCTAACTATGAAAAAGAGTTGCAAGTGCTGCGTGGGCTGGATGATTTTACAGCACATTATGAAAATCTTCAAATAGAGATGGAAGCTTTGGAAGAGGAGAGAGATACCTTAAAGAAGCAGCTGAATATTGTCAAAGGAGAATTAGCGGTGGAGAAGGCTTCTTCCAGCCAAGCTAATAAAGATAAAGATTTTCTTGAATCTTCTTTTGCCGAACAACTGTCAAAAGCCACGGAAGAGGTCCGGTATTTGAAGGACTTACTGGGACAAAAATATGAATACTATGGAGAACTCGTGCGTAATCTTTCCCAAGTCCAAGACGATCTTCGTGGAGTTTTGGCGAAGGCCCAGAATCTGGAGGAGTCAATCGCACCTTTGAAGCCTGTCCTCGAAGCTGCTGAAGCTGAAAATGACAACTTGAAGACTGAACTTCCGGTGTGGTTGAGAGATTATAATGAGCTTGAAGAGTCAACAGCTGTCGAAGTGAGTTGGGCATATATGAATGCTCGTCATGACACGCTGATGGAGATGAGTCAAGTAGGCTTCGATCTTGATGTTGAGATTGCAAAATCTAAAGAAGCCATAGATAAGACTCAGCAAGGTCTTGACCTTTCTCCAGCTGATGAAGCAGCAGACAACTCTCCGGAAGAAGAAAGCAACTCTCCTCCTTCTCCT